>JALKAD010000045.1:49991-69033 GCA_024500015.1 Ulva compressa | reverse complement strand
GAACACTCAGCTGGCATAGGCTTTCATTGCCCCTGATCACCATGCAGCAGCCTGACAAACTGCATGCCCCTGATAGCAGCCGCCAGCCTGCCAAAATGGCTGACGTCCCAGGCATCCTGGCGGGATAAAGGCATGTTTCAAGAAATTTGGGAGAATCCCAGTCTCCCGCACAGCAGACGAATCAAAGCTCCCGGGCTGTATCAGCAGGTTTGGTCTCAGCAGGTTCTGCATGGCCAGTGCCTCCACAGCTCCTCTGCCACAGCCGGCCGGCCGGCTCACAGCCGATGGCATGCCGGCTGCTCCGAGTCACGCAAACACGACATCGCTTCGCAGCACGTACTTCACTCCTGCCCGCACCGCCGCGCCCTCGTGCTCCAGGCACTCATCCCCATGCAAGTGCAGCAGCGCCATGCCGGCCTGCGGCGCGACCGCATGCATGCGGGCCCCCCGCTCGTCGTAGAACACCGTCTCCCCGCCGCTGAGGCCCGCAGCGGCGGCGCCGCCGCCTTTGGCAGGGCGGCCGCCTTTGCGGCTGCCGCGACCATTCAGGTACACCAGCAGCGTGTAGCCTGTGACCAGGCCGCCTGGCAGGTCTTGGCTGCCATCCACGTGCTTGCCGAACCGCTGGCCTTCTGCATACCTGCGCCCCACTGCCTGAGTTCACAGCGGACCCTGCGGTCGGTGGCCGAGCGTGGCATGGCAGGCAAGCTGCCGGAGTGCCCGCAACAACGGCCTCAGGCCAAGGAGAAGTGGAGAGGTGGTGACATGATGTGGGGACACAGCCATCGGGCACTGGGGCAGCACAACTGGCGAGGAGCGAGTCGGGGTGAGGGAGGACTGGTGCCGGCCACCACTGCAGGCAGCGAGCCTTCCGGACAGGCGGACGGCGGTCAAGGCAGGCATCGAGCAATGGCGAGCAGGCTGCGGAGTTTCAGGCTACAGGCTGCAAGAAGTCAGAGAAAGCTACATGTGTTCACAGAGCACGTGCAGCACCGGCGGCAGGCGGAACGGGCCCACAACAACAAGCGACGAGGAAGGAGGTCGGCGTTTTAGGCTTCCTGTGCGGAGGGCCCCTGGGCGGAGGCGGATGGGGTGTTGAACGGCGAACGGTTGGCTAAGAGGGGGCACGCCTGTAGAAGCGCAGGTTCGGGTTGAGGCCACAGGCGCTACGGCCTTGGTACGTCAGGCTGCAGCAGACGTCCTTGAGGCCGCACCGATCCCAGAGCTGCTCCGCAAAGTCAGTGTCGACGAGGGCGATGCGGTGGTTGTCTCTGAAGGCCTGCGGGCGGATGCGGGCTGATTGGGACAGCTCGAGGACAGAGCTGGGTGCATCAAGGAATGCTTCATCGGCTACAACAGACGTGAGTCACTTGTGAGTTTGGCTGCGGCAGAAGAACCGCTGCATGGTGTCCAGCTGAATTCAGCTGGGATGTCCAGCTGAATACAGCTGGGGTGAATTCAGCGATGTTCTTGGGAATCACGTGACACGCGGCGAGTTCAGTTGTCTGCCTGTTGCTCAGGCATCAGCTAGTCAGATGTGCACCTCTCCGTGGGATGCTCCCAGGCTGCCTTGATGCTGGAAGGAAATCCGTTCGGCTACGTCGATCAGCTGCTGGCACTCATCCTGGGTCAAGACACCGTCTACCTGCATGAAATTCAGTCATCTCCGGGGTGTGTCAACGCTGACGCCAATGCCATGGACCTGGTGTAGAAAGAGCACTGCGTTTCATGTATCGCAAACATGAATGTTGCGCACTGTAAAAAGCCTGTCCTGGTATAGCTCCTTCTCAATCAGGCTCCACGATTCCTTTTTTGAAATATGGGGAAGCTTGGACTCCTCCTTGTGTTTGTGCTTTGGTGCGCCTGCAGCGTGTCAGACGGTCTGGACAATGCAGCGAAGATCATGCATGTACAGGACGTTCTTACAGCAGCCAAAAAACTAGTGTTAGCTCATGCAGCTGCTCACGCTCACCAGTGTCCGCCTGCTTGCGCTTCCCCATCTCACATGGTGTGCTTCACGACGGGTGCGCTGACAGAGCCGAGTGCACTGGGAAGCTACACGCTTATAACGTGGAGTTGAAGTTGTTGAATATTCAAATGTATAAGTGATGCAATGTGTGATGTGTTGGCGCGCAGGCCTACCGGTATGCGCTTGTGCATAGCTGCTGTGATGGCTGTGTCGGGATGTGCGGACAGCATTCGTGGCCCATGACGCTGAAGCAGCGCTGCATCAGGCAATTCAGAAGCGATCAACAGCACACACTTGCACGAACGACATCAACCTGTCACGTCTTGTACCTCGCCAGTTCGTAATATTCGTAGCAAATCTGTACCAGGCGCTCGTGCATACAGCATCCGCACGATCAACTGCCTTTTGCACCAGGAGCAGTACATCTAGGCCACTGAGTCACGGCTTTGCTACCGAGTCGCTACCTAGGCTCAAATTTCAACATGCTGAGCGTGAGCTGCTCCGGCAGAAGGCAACCAGCCCACACTCGGCCAGCACAGACAAGAGCGCAGGCATCATCTAGCAAAGATGCCGCAACAAACGTCCGGCAGACTCCAAAAACCGATGACATGGTGCCATTAGGGGCTTCGGACGTGATGGTGTCTGCTGTTGGGCTCGGGACGATTGCTTGGGGAGACCCCACCCAGGTGTGACCCGTGCAGGAACCGGCAACAGCTCAATCATGTGTTCCAAACCTGCACAACGCACAACGCCGTACAGCATAAATCAGACGGTGTTCTATGCCACGCCTCGATCATTTGTGTGATTTCTCCAGCACCACTCAGACCACAGGATTGATCCACCTGCGGCCAGCTATGCCCACACACAGAGCAGCACACAGAGAACCACACCCCTTGCGGTGCAGCTACATCCCTCGTGGCTCATGAGCTCATGCATCTCCTGTAATACTGCGAGACTGCACCACTTCCTGCTGTCCTGCTCCGCACAGGGGAGTGCTTTGTACACCGCAGAGAGTCATGGCATCCGACCCACCAACATACGGTTCTCTCCTCGAGAGATCGGCAGCTGCAAGTGCCAAGTGTGGACTGCCCGCAAGTGTATCAGCTTGTGGTGGAAGCCTGCAGGGGTTCGGGGAGCGTTTTGGGGAGGGCAACATTCGAGACATCTGTGCAGAGGCGACTAACGCAGGCATCAACTTTTATGACACCGCTGAGGTGTATGGCTACCAGAACAACACCAAGCAGGCCTCCTCAGAGTACATTGTAGGCAGGTGCGAAGCCTGCTGTGGTCCCATCGAGGTTTCATGCATCTGAAGCTGCCATGGCAGAGTCATGGCAGTCCAACGCTGGCAATACCATCCAGCAGCACAGAGTCGTCATTGCGTGGCCAATGGTGCTCATGCGTATGAATGCACGGCACAATTACACCGCACAGGTGCACAGTTTGCTATTTATGCTGTGTAGAGCATGCTGCACTCAGCACTCTACACAGCATCACGCTGTTTCTGTTGCTGCTTGGTGAACGCAGGGCGTTCATTTGAATGCAGCAGCTAGTCTGAAGCACTTCCAGTCCCGTACTGTCCGTACGTTCTGGGTGTGCCGGTCAGAATGCTCCTGAACTGGCATACCGTTCTGCTGCGCACCAGCGCTTGATGCCTAACAGGTATCTTGTACTTGTTCTCGAGAAGCCATACGCTTGTGACAACTTGAACACAGCCGCATGCTGCAGGTGTGCAGCGACCCAGAAACTGGATGGCCGGAAGATCATCGTGGGCAGCAAGTATTTCACGATTCCGTGGACAAACATGCTGCTGGGTGGGGGTTTCCGGTTTGGGACACAGGCGATGGCGGATGCCCTGGACGCCACGCTCAAGCGCCTGGGAACCGACCAAGTAGACCTTTACCAAGTGCACTTTCCATTTCCAACGTATCCTCAGGAGGTATGCAAACTCCACCTCGATGCGACTGTGGGCTATTAGTATTATTATTAAATGCAACTGCATGGGACACCGCCTGTGCTCTCCGTGGATCCTGTTGTGCTATCCATTACTCCATTGCTGGACTGTGCTTTCCATGGGGTCGTATTCCATAAAAGTTGTAACACTGCATGTAGCACTGCGTGGAGCACAGGACTCCAACAACTCTACACCGAAAATCACTGGTGTCTCCAGACACGGATCTGTGTTCTCTGTGTATGTCAGATGCAGGGGCTGCTTTGGTACAGCGCCCCAGACTGTTTGACAGATACAGTCCTGTCGGCCTTTATGATTTGCTGCGGGCGACACCAAGCCCAAGCCAATGTCACCCTGCACGCCATGAGTCCGCAATGCATAGCCAGTACATCCTTTTATCACCATTGTACAAGGCCGAAGAGCCTGTTCGAGCTCAGTGCTGCATGGGAGAGGACGGCCTTCCGATCTAATGTGTTTGACATCATTCAGGATTGCATTGGCCATGTTCAGGTACTGATGGATGGGCTTCGAGAGGCAATCGAGTCAGGGAAGGCCAAGGCCGTGGGAGTTTGCAACTACGATGCTGCACAGCTAGAGGAGGCGTGCACGCTCCTTGGGAAGCACAACATCCCAATTGTATCCAATCAGGTCCTGATCCGGCCTTTTTCGTTGCAATGTCTTCGATTCGAGGTCAGCCATATGAGTTTAAGGCGAGACTGCGCCTGCAGCGTTTCTGCCTGCTAGCAAACCGGGCAGTCATGCCACAGCATCTGCAAGTGATGATCGTGCTGCAAGTGCCATGTATTCAATCATTAAATGGCCTCTCTGACGATTGGCTGCAGAATAGCACGATTAATGATGTCAGTGACCTATCATATCATCCCATTGATTACCTCACAGCTCAGCAATGTACTGTAGCAGAACTCCTTTTCCATGCTGGTGTTAGCAAGTTGTCACTGGCGTGTTTGTCAGGTTCTCTTGCAGTGACCAGAGATCACGTGCATTGTAGGCAATCTCCGGGCCATGCTTGCAGATCGAGTACAATCTAGTCAAGCGTGGTCCAGAGACGAATGGGCTTCTGGCAAAGTGTGCAGAACTGGGTGTGACGCCCGTGGCACACTCTCCACTGGCACAGGGCTTGCTCACGGACTTTGCTCAGGAACGAGAAGATGATAAAGCGCAAGAGGTCAAGCCGGTGCTGCAGCTGCTGCAGTTTATCGGGGCCCTCAGTGGTGGGAAGTCCATCGAGCAGGTGCTTCCGCCCAGACAGTGCAGCTCTTTGTGGGCCTGCATCCATACCATGTATCATCGTTGGTTCCGTCCAGCGTCTGCAACACGAGATGTGGGTGCTGCTGGCTCCAGTGATCCACCAATGAACCCAGTTCAGAGCTTGTGAACTGCTAGCTGGAGCAGCCACAGCTGGGACATACGTGACAGCGACCTGCTGTAGCATGTGCCAAGGTGTGCACATTCAAGTAATCACTGTCAGCATGAGTGAACAGAGTGCACCTCTAGCGTGACAGCCTCATGTGTGACACACCATGAGACATCCACCACAGAGCGTGATTGCCTATGCATTCATGTGACATTCCGTCTTCGCCCGTAAGAGGTTTGAGGAGTTTTAAGGAGTTGTCTGTGTGCTCATGTTGTTGCGGGATGCCCACCCAGTTCTCAGTCTTGAGGAGGAATTGCTTGCCAGCTGAAGACATGTGTGGCTGGCCATGGCCATACTCGTGCATTCACCCGCTGCCGAACCTGATGCTCATTGAACACAACAAGGCGATCATGTCCACTGCTCAGTGATGATCGAGGTCGTGCTGTGTACAGGTGGCTTTGAACTACTTGCTGTGCAACGGCGCTGTGGTGATCCCTGGAGCCAAAAGCACAGTCCAGGTGCTCATGCTCGCTCACAGAAATCTGCTGTTGACTTGCTTCATTTGATTTGCTCATGGCCTTGCTCTTTCCTGTTTCTTGTTACTACTCGATGCTCGTTAGTCGTCCAGTCACTTGTCACAGATCTCAACTTTATCGCAAGCGTTGCACTCTGTGCGAGCCCATGCACTGCTGCATGCAGACAGTATACACCTCTCGCGGCCAGTTTCCTGCCTCTGTGTCTGAGGTTTGCTGGCGCTTGGGCATCAACATTGTACGATTGCGAGGGTGGTCGGCGGGGGGACTCTGACTGCGTCACACAGCATACATCCTCATAGTATTTCGAAGGGGCTTGCTGTCTGGCTGTCTGTGCATGTGAGGCTGCGAACTCCATGCTTACTGCCTTGTAGCATGTTGGATGTGACAGCATGAATCAGCCTCAAATGCAAGACGTAGTGCTATCACGCAGGATGGTATGGCTGTGCATCAGCCACAATTAGTCAGGACTGCTTGTGAGGCTCATTTTGCCATGCTGTGCCTAGACAAGCCAGCATCTCTACAGCCATTCGAGTGACATGCCATTGAACTTGCGTATGACACGACTGACCAGCAGGCTGCAGGCTTGATTGATTGCAATTGCCTGCCTAGCAATTGCATGGTGTCCAGTTTTGCTGGGTGTGCCCCGCATCAAAGCCGAAGGGTACTGTAGGATTGCTGATGCAAGGTCTGCTCCAGGTACAACGAAATGCTGGCGCCATGGGTTGGCGACTTGATGAAAATGAGGTCGAGATCATCCGGGAGCGACTGATAGCCCTTGAAACGGGGGAAAAGTGATCTTAGTTCCGAGGTTCAGGCACCAATGACACGCTCATCTGTAAAGGCTGCAGCGAGCTTGCAGCGCTGTGCTTGTGATACATTAATGCTGACCAACAAGGCACAGACACCTCCATGACCATGTTTGTGGCAATTCCTAAAAGCCAGTGCCACTTTGTGATCAAGTACACAGACACGGGCGGTCTTCTTCCAGATAGATGTCACATGAAACACATTTTGCTGGCGCATGGAAACGTGCTCATCACTCTTGTACAGAGTGCTCTTATCAGTTCGTCAGGGACTGGAAGCAGAAAGAGCCTGATATGACATGGACGACTCACACGCCTGGCCCAGTGACAGCTTTCGATAGGTACATTGACACGGTGTCTGACCCAGAACATATGGAACACATAATACAGCTGCAATGAGGGACTCAGACTACCGCTGAAGCCTCACGCAGGTGCAAGTGTCAATCAATGTGCTTCTTCGGCTGGCGGAGGTGATTGTGCATGGAAAAATCGCTCATGCAGCACTCCTAATACCCTGCATTCTTGCCCGCAAGCACGTGGTCATAGCGCAGACTGACCACCCTCGCGGCTGCAGCCAACAGCACGCAGCTGTGCTGAAACAGGTCGTCGGCATGACTATGCAGAGAGTGAGGCCACCATCCCGGGCGCGAGGGACTGTTTACATGGACTCCAGGCACGAGTCACTCCATCTGCAGTGGACACTGCCTCTCTCTAGCTCCACATGGCCTAGGTTGGACAATGGTAAATCTCTATTTGCAAAGCGCACAGACGGGACAGACCTATTATGTACCGCACGATATGTGCCTAGGGACCCAACTCTCTCAATCACCCAACTCTCCGCAACCACGCTGCCGTCTCAAGCAGCAGTGTGGCAATGCTGCCAGCATCCACTGTGCTGCCCCAGACTTCTCAAACATCTGTGCATCATTGCAGACCTGCCTTGAGGCGACCCGCAACCACATGCAGATCAGGCACATCTTGATCAGATCCTCTGCACTCATCTGGTCTCCACATGGCCTCATGGGCAGCCGGGCTGATGAAAGCACTCTGAATTTTGGCTGAGCTGGCATCCACATATGCCCATGTACGTACGCTCTGACACCCTGCCACACTTGTAGACGATGAGTGGCAGGCTCTCTTGAACCGCACTCCGAACAACCAACTCCTGAGACTCATAGCCTATGACTCTACATGCGAAGCATAGCCTATAAGCCAATGAATAAGGAGTCTCTCAGCCTGTGACGCGGCTCCATCATACGAGCTCCTGGAACAACCAGATCAAAACTAAATCAAGCCGTCCATGCAGGATAGGCAGGTAAAGGAAACGAAGGAAACAAAAAATGGCACACTGTATGAGCTAGGGACTCTGGAAAGCTGAAACATTCGGCTGATGCCTTCCTCTGGATCATACTTGTGTCACAAACACCTACGTCTAGACCATGCATGGCCATGCCTCATCATTGACGAGTCATAAAAAATGTCACACTGCTATTGATTCTGGTGACCAACCGGAGACTGCACCCGAGCCACTGCAGCCACACCGCAACCGCTGCACGTTCCGAGCGACGGGCAGCTCCAGCGCACACCACAACCCAATGTCCCACACCCCGACGTCACAAAACTCCCAACACACACAGCCCGCCACCGCATGCACACCTTGCACGTGTGGCCCCGCGGCACCGGCGCCGCGGCGGCGGGTTCTGGGACACACAACCTAACGCCCCTAACGCTGTTGAACATCTAGACTGCAGGCTCCACAGACATTGGAGCCGCATGTGAGAAAAAACGCCTGCTCCACCGGGAGGGACGCCGCGGCAGGCACCCTGGGGCCGTCCCAGCACTGCATCGCTCAGCATGAGCGTGAGCGACGCGGCACGCTGTCTGAGACACTGCGCCTCGGGCAATGCCGTGGCAATGCGGCGGGGAGATGACCACGAACCGGGAGCGCCCCTGGTGGTGGGCATGCATGGTTATTGAGAAAACCATGACCTGCACAAAGTGTACATTGCGGCAGACGGCCGCTGCTGTGATGGAGGATGCGGGGGCCACCGACGGGCGGCGGCCCGTGCTGTGCAGTGTGCCGCACGACGCGGCTTAGCGCAGCGCCGCGGTGGCGCTGTGTGGGGGCTCTGCGGTGCAGGTCGCAAAGGCGGCCTCGCTGTGGTCGGAGGACGGCGAGGGAGCCTCGGTCAGCAGGGGTGTGTCGGCGACGTCGGCAAAGCCCTGCGCGACTGCGCTGCGTGCTGCGCATGACGAGGATGCGCCGACACGGCCCAGGCGCGGGGGCGCCGGGACGGCGGACGGCGTGTCGGTGGGGGAGGCCGGGCTGTGGCGGTCGGTGGGTGGGGACGCAGTGGCGGTCGTGGCGGTCGGGGGGGAGCCGCGCAGGCGTGCCAGCGTGCCGCTCTCGCTGCCGCCGTCGCTGAAGACGCTGCTGGGGGCGGACAGGGGGACCATCTGCTCCAGTGCAGCCGGGCCGGGGATCAGAGACGACCTGCAGTGTGGAAAGACGGTGACAATGCGAGGGTACAGCCATGGCAGCCGAGTCGTTGCTCCGCTGGCGATGCTGCCTGCCTACGCAACACTGAAACAGAGACCCGCCAGGCAGGCCGGCCGACATCGATGAGCAAATGCGTGTGGCTGGACGCGGGAACTCGACACGCAGCAGCTGCGGCATGGCAACTGTCATTGTGACCACTTGCTTCAGCAGGTTCTGATCCAAAAGAATGCCTGAGGAGTGCGGGGTGGGAGGGATTCACATACCTGGTGCTTGTGCGGCTGGGCGAGCGGTCTGCTCTGCTTGAGCCCATGCGGTTTTTCGCTTCGGTGCTCTCCACAAGCTTGCGGTACTTGCACTGCACAGCACCAGGGGATTCACTTGAACAGTTGCCTGTCGCCTGCAACCAGGCCCACCCCGCCAGGCCAGACCCGCGGTGCCATCAGAGCAGCCCGCACAACAGCGGCGCACAGGCAGCATGGGCCCCGGGACAATCGCATCGGACTAGAGCAGGCAAAACCGCCCATTCACCAACGCTGCAGTGCCACTTAAACATAGAGTATCACATGTCTTCCACACCCCAGGGGTGCTGTGGCCAATGCCCGTTTGGGTTTGGCGTGATGCACAATTGGGGTTATTTTTTTCAACTGAACCATAAATGAACAGGGTTGAGCCCGCACGGTGGCCGCGGCGCACACAGCGGTGGTGGGGGAGGCGCACCCGGAGGTCCTTCTCTGCGTCAGAGCAGCGCTGCAGTTCGAGCTGCAGGCCGTCGAGGAGCTGCCGCAGCGACGCGAGCTGCTCGTCCTTGGCCCGGCAGTCCGCCTCCCGCTGCGACATCGCCGCCTGCAGCTCCAGCAGCATCACCTCCTCCTGCAGTGCAAAGAGATACGTTACAGAGTTATGCTCCACAAGGTGGTAGAACACACAGGTACGATTCACAGCATCACCTCCTCCTGCAGTGCATGCCACCATGACGAGATGCCACCATGTTGAGATGAACAAAGAAAAACACTCGGCTCAGGCCTCTTGACGGGCGCAGATGTCCCGCACTCATGCGGCATGTCTCAGGAATGCGATTGCGGAGTGGTGGCAAGGCTGCAGGTTGACACGGGTGTGTGCATGCATGTGTCGCACGGCTTGCGGCTGCAGGGTGCGAACTGACTCTAGAAATCATCACTTGTGTGGGCTGTTTATTTGAGTGCATGCGAGAAGTAATTGATGCAGATCGGGGGAGGAAACGCAGGTGGGAGGCAGCCGCACCGAGGAGCTGGGGGTGGAGGGGATCAGGCGGCGGGCGAGGGCCCCGAGACGCTGCAAGGAGAAGTGGCTGGAGGCGCTGCATACGTTGGACATGGCTGCGAGGACGGCCCAGGAGAGGCGCAGCGCCTGCGTGAGCGTGAAGCAGATCCCAAACACGGAGAGGAGCGGCGTCACGACGGCGATCCACATGACAAGAGCGCCGTGGGGCTGGGCGGCGGTCGAGCGCAGCTGCGTGGCAAAGTCGGGGAGGCTGCGTGCCGCCAGGAGGGCCTCGAGCTGAGCAAGGACCTGTGTGGTGGAGGCACTGTGCGGATTTGCCAGTGTGGTGGCCGGCGGAGCGTTGAGGGGGGTTCGCATGAGCGGGGGTGAGGGTGGGGGGGTGTTGGGCTGAAAAGATGGGGAAACGGGGGTGGCTCCAGGTGGAGCAGGGGCGGGAGGGTGGCGGTCTGTGGAGGGGACGGCTGTGCGGGGTTCAGATAGAGGGAGTGTGTCCTCTGGCGAGGTGTGTTGTTGCTGCTTGTGCGGCTGGGTCGCTTGCGGAGGGGCTGTTGCGGGTGGTGGCGTTGGTGTGGGAGTGGGTGGCTGTGGTTTGGGTGGAGCGCTTTTGCGTGGCGATGCTGGTGCTCGCGGGGGAGGCTGCTTCGGCTGCACTGGCGCGCAGATGGTGTTGATGAGGGCAGTCGTCAAACAGACGCTCATGGGAGCTGAGGTGGGGCAGGTGCAGAGCTCTGCTTGCCGGATCGATGGAGGCTCCGGTGGTGCTGCAGGAAGGGCAAGGTCGGACGTTTCATCTTGATCCTCTCCGCCTTCAACTAGATCCACGTCAGTGTCTTTTGGTGCGCTCACAGGGGCGCCTGAGACTGTCTTGAGCTGAGGATCGTGGGACTGTGTTGCCTTGATTCCTGCTGAGGAGACGTCTTGTGTGTCTGCTGCAAACTCACCCGCGATGATTGCCGCGGCAGGTTCTAGGCGTTCAAGACCTTGTGATGGTGTTGGAGGTTGATCGCTGAGCTGCATGATGGTCTCCCTGATCTCACATTCTGAAGGTACCACATGCCACCTTGGCAATACGTGCCCCACTGGAAGGCCAAACCTTCCCACCCCCTGCATGGCACTGGTTGATGTCGCGTCGTTATAGTTGTCTTATTTCCATGTTCATATAGGCGGGTCGCCCATGCACACTCCGCGGAGCTCCGTTCAAGGTGTTGGATGCACCACAGTTCGGCTTGTGATGAAAGCATGGCTGACAGCAGCAGCTCCTGTTCCAAGTACACGAACTTATTCGAGGGACAACAAATATGTATCCAGTCGCACGATCTACCGCAACGACAAGAGGAGGCGGGCGCGCTGCGCTGCAATTGCGGACGTCATAAGGCATTCTTCACGCAGTGAGACAAACGTGCCAGATGAATACCTGTACATAATGCTTGCATCACATGCGTATCGGAAATTGGGTTTGTGGTCCCATGCACAAATGGGGTGCGTCGGCCAGCCAACAAGCACGCTGAAAGGGGAACCAACTGCGGCTGTTCATGCCAAACAACGCACCTGAGATCCGTCTAAATTGAAGAGAAATGAAGATGCGGCGGCCGCGACGACTCCACAGACGGCAATAACCGGTATCAGAGCATAGAGTAGCGGACGAATTTCACGCCGCGGGCCTTCGGCATCGCATGTTATATCTCGCATACGGTGGCGAGGTCCAATTGAATGGTAATTGCTATATGCAGATGTTGTGCTCCCTAGCTGCGTCAAGGCAGCTTCGGTAACAAGCCTCCTTCGCTGGTCGTACTCATCGCATGTCAATGCTGCCGCAAAGCCCTTCTGGTTCCCGCTAAGCAATGACGGGCGAAACTCCACTCTAGAGGTATCCATGCCTGTCGATGCTAGGCGGCAAAGAACAATTTGAACGAGACGCTACTTGCCAGTCTATACCAGACTCAACAAGTTGACAGTCCCGCGACACCAGACACAGACGCAGATAAATTGCTGTGATGATGATGTCTGCGGCTTTAGATTGAAAGAATTGCGGAGTTTGCCTCCAAGTGCACGGTGTATACATTCGAAGGTCGATCTGACGGACTGGATAGCATCGCCTGCATCGCGAATACAGATGAGCTGAGCGTGCGCAAACATGCTGGTGCGGTCATTGTACGATTGCCAAAGCTGCATTCCAGTTCCCGCCAATCTACATCGGCAGCGGTGCGGCAAGGTCATGCGACATAAAGGGAGGTTGAGGCTGTCTGTGATCTTGTTCATTCGTTTTGAAGGCGTTCAGTTTGAAGGTGTTGAGGCACGCTTTGACATGCTGCCAAAACATAATGTGCAGAGTCTTTCGATCGCATCTGAGAGTATCTCCTGCGTTGGCACTGCACATTTCTCCGGCAGAATATATGGCCGGCTCGACAGCACGCGCGCCCAGCCTCGACACAGGTTAGTCGGTAGCGATCGTACCAAAACAAATGTCGATAGTGGTGTAAGTTGTTTGGCTCTTTCGTGTTCGCTGCTGCAATTCGCAGCCTTCAGCAGGATTCCGTTCTGGCCGTGCGGATACCTGTCTCTTGGAAGCAAACAACGACAAGGCAGCGGCTATATCAAACGGAATGCATGTCAATCAGGAAGCTGGACACGAATAAGGTCTGGCAGTCTACTTTATGTCGTACGTCGTTGTTACGAAAGCTTGTAGAAGTTGTTGCTGGTCGCTGTTGACATTCCGACGGGGCCGGTGTGGACATGATAGCCGTCGGATGTAAGACTCTCCATAAATATTGTGTTATGTAGATTCTACGCAGTGCTGGCAACAAGTTCTGCATGTCGCATCTTCATGGTCGGTGTGGTGCACTCAGCCAATACAGCCCCGATTGGGCCCAACTGTGGAGTACACGCTGCACCTTTGCAGTAGCCTCCAATCACATAGCAAACAAGGAGCCAGCTGCATTGGATTCACACGTGTACATGTGGTTGGCCACAAGCAATCGAGTGGCTGTGTTCCACCAGCGGATCCGGAAATGCAGCGGATGTGCATTGCACAGTGGCAGTTGTTGACTGTTGATCACATACAGCAATTGTACCTGAATGCCGAATGCCCACATGCAGCGATGGACGTGTGCAGTGTGTCGCACGGAGGCGGTACAGTAGAACGGCCCGACAGCGAGACCAGCATCCAACGATGTGGCACCAAGTGGCACAGCGCCCCGACGTAGCCCACCTATTGGCTACCCGCAGTGTGTGCTGCAGCTGCTCAGTGCAAAATGGACAAAGAATTCCACATGAGACGTGTGACAGGCAGTCCGCACGCCAGGTCGCCGCCATGCTGCATCCTGCTTCTGTACATCTCAGCCATGTGTGAATTCCCACGTTTCTCAGTGCTTTGGTAGCACTGGCCCTGCACTTCCCTTCCACCACATGGGTCCAGCTAGCGTGGCACTGCCGATAACAGAGGAAACACGCAGGTTGAGTCTCTCATCTGTTGTGCAGCGTGCTCATGATGGCCGTTTCGTTGCAGTCGCCAGTGGTACAATCTGTCTGGTATTTCATGGCCGCCATGAGCCCATGATTTGTCGCTGTCCATGCTGCAGTATCGTGATAGGCCTATCTATGCACAATGGCCCTTCCATACTTTACAGAGCAGGCCGTGATCTGAAGGAGTTTGTTCGATTGGATGACAATCAATGGATCGCATCTGAATACATGTGCGGCAGGCCGTGCGGCTTGCCACTCATCGAGTCCCCGTGTGGGATCTCTTGCTGAGCTGTGTAGCAGACCAGGTCAGATCAGGGTCACATTAGGTACGTTACACTGCTTCCGCGCATACCCAGCATGCCCTGCAGCATGACATGTCGGTATGCTCCATGCACGCTGTTGCTAGGCTTGCTTTGGCAGAATTTGCTCCTCGGTGCTTTCTGAGGTAGACTGGTCGCTGTGCAACAACTGCGAGGATCCTTCTCACCCGGTGGTGTATGTTTCAGATAATCGTATGTATATAAACAACATTTTTGCACCCCATGTCATCAAATAAGCACGTATAGCTCAGTTGGTTAGAGCGCAAGACTGTTAATCTTGAGGTCGAGGGTTCGACCCCCTCTATGTGCGACACTTTTGTAAGTTACGAGTGGTCAACATCTCTGCAGGTCAAATTGATACTGACATGAGTATACACGGGTAAGAATTGGCGAAGCCATCACATTTTAACATTGTCACTGAGTGGCTACCAGGGATTTCGTCGGTGCCTCCCATGGCCGCATGGGCAGCCCTTGACCAAGTTTGTAATGGCAAGCGCTATGACGATGATGTCCATATAGAAACATATCCGATGACAAACGATGTCCAACTTCATGTCTGTACCGGATTTGGTGAACGGGGCGTAGATCCCGGGCAGTCTTTGCTTACCAGTCCGCTGCCCCTAGACCGCGGGGACATCCTCTGAACTGCATCAAGCGCACTCATCTTCAGGCTGAGCGGGTGATTGCTGCGATGCTTTGCATGTCAGATCAGGGAGTGGATTGCAGCAGCCAGCAATCTCACGAAATATACCCCTGATTGAGCTTCTTGACAGTAGGTTGCATCTGGTGCAACACGCATGATTCTACGATTTTGACACGACCGGTCGCGACCATGCACAGGCTGTCGCGACCATGCACAGGCTGCCTGCAGTTAGGAACGCCGGCGGCCTGCAGCAAGGGACACCGGCGGCCTGCTGTTGTGAACTGGGCACATCGAATGTTGCCGCCCTGACTGTAGACAATGGAGGAGCGCAAGCATGGGGCTCGCAGATGTGCTGCAGCAGTCGTCTTCCGCCCCGGTGGCCCATGCCTGGTCAGGTCTTGCGTTTCCCCCCGACGTCAGATATTCTCTTCAGTACCATCTCCAGCACCTCATCTGGCGTTCCCGAGACGCATGTGTGAGATGATTCTGGTAGAGTGTCTAACTACCAGAATCAGCACAATGTGTTAAGATTGGAGCTCTGCAGCCATGCTGCCCGCTGTGCCCGCTGTGCCCACAGCCGCCTGGAGCCTTCAAGTCTCGGCAGCCGCTGACACAGCCTGGCTCTGCGTCGACTCCGCGCCGGCCACGCGCCGCGGTCCCCGGCACCTGGTGCCTGCGCGTCGATTGCGCCATGCTGCGCTGTGTCGGCGTGCTGTGTGTTCGAGCGGCCGGTGGTGTTCCTTGTACGTGCAGTTCGGTGGCGATGTGTCGGGTGCCCATGTTGCTTGTGGTTGTTCGTTCTGCTCTCTGCTTTCGTCCCTGGGCGCTGCTGGGGCCTTGCGCTATCACAGTGTATTCAACCACACCCCTGCGCCACCCGAAGTGGGTGGTTGTGGTCCCCGGCGTGCCGCCACGCAACAGCACCGGCCCGGGCAGCTGCGGGCGTGCTCTGCACGGTGTGCGCTGGGACCTCCAATCCCAGAGCGCACATCCCAGGGCGCACCTGCGACCGATATCCCAGGGCCACAAAGACAGGTGGGGCCAATATCCTGAGCGAGGCTATCGCTGCAGAGGCCTTCTGCTAGTCATCCACAAGCTCCCGTATGTAGCTGTACGGGCGGCGTGCACAGCCGTGGATGATGCGCTGCTGGGATGGATCCAGACTTGCATGGGCTGTGCATCCACTTCGACAATCAGTGGCATCCACTGCGACAATCAGTGGCATCCACTGCGACAACAGATGCAGGCATGCCGCCGGCTCCCTGGCTGCTGCTCAGCGTGGCGCTGTCCTTGGAAGTTGCGCAGGCACTGCCGCGCTTGTTGATCCGGTTTGGGAATGCGTCTCCTCGGCAGCGGATCTTGGGTGTTGTCTGTACTTCGGCCGCGACATGCGCAGTCACCAATTCCGCCGCAGCAGCCAGCCGCGGCGGCACCGGGGCAGTCCAGTGGTGCATGCATCAGAGATATGAGCAAACAGGCATATGAGCCCTGTATGCATATGAGCCCTGCGTGGTAGCCAGCTGTTTCCACAGCGGTGCAACTGTACATGTGTGTGCGCATGATGTACCCTGCTGGCTTGCCTGTCTAGATATGTCTAATGTTGGGGCTGAAAGACATTCTGCAACAACTCTGGGCTGCTTTGATCCACTGAGGCACGGCTGCGACTGACCCGGAGCATCCATCGTGCATGCTGCCAATGTGCCGGCCTCCTGCTGCGTGCTGAGCCGCCGAGCACGGCGCGTGCTGAGCTGCACGGCTATCAAGCACCTCGCGCCGCCGCTGTGTTACACCGTGATAGATCGAGGACTCAGCAGCGCCGAGGCAACAGCGCAGGCCGCCGCTGTGTCATCGTGCCGGCAGGGTTGTTGTGAAGGCGGGCCGCGCACCTGCGGCCCTCGGGCTTGGAGGTCGACATGCCCAGCAGCATGCATCATGATCACATTGCCACCAGGCCCCGGTGTGGTGTGTGTGGGGATCACGGCAACGCACGTGTGTGGCGGATTCAGATGGTTCAGAGTCACCTGTGAGAAATATTTACAACATATGTTACAGAGGTGTCCTACACATGGTGGTAGAACACACCTGTGTGTCCGGCCAGACATGCCCATGGCTGGACACGATGGGCATGAGAGCATGCGGTGCGTGGCACAGCACGCAAAGCGCTGTTGGCGTCTGTGCCACACACCACATGCCGCAAAGCGCTGTTGGCGTCTGTGACTGTTCCTCTTTCTTTTCAATGTCGTTCACGTGTTGCATGAGCAGGCAGGAACGAACTGGCATACCTGTGGCCGCTTGCAGCCACTGCCGGTGCTTCGGTCATGCACGCGCCGCCTGTGGTCGATGTACATGTTCGTGTAGCTGCCTGAGGCGCACGCTGTGCTCTGTGCTACGGCATGCATGGCTCGGCTGCAACATCTGCGGGAACCGCTTGTGCAGGGCAGCAAGTGGGGACATTAGGTGGCAACAACGGTGAGGCTGGCTAATGCAGCTTCAGATCTGCAGCCGCCCTGTGCGCCCGAGTCTGCAGTGCTGCGGCAGAGCACAGCACGCAGCACGGGCCAAGCGTGCAGTGCTGGCATTGCCGCGTCAGGTGCTGCGTGAGTTCTCACGGTTCTTTCTCTTCAAGCCGGCATGCCGTTCAGTGGGTCTACATACTGCTCAATCGGTGCGCCTGGTCTGCCTGGTCTGCAGGCACTGCGCCATCAAGCGTGTAAGGTTGGCGGATGACAAGTGATGCCACAGCTTTCCCAGCGCGGACGCCCTTGAAGAGTTACACATGTTGAGCACGCGTGATGCCGATGCTGAGGTGATGAGCGCACTACGATAAATATGGCCGTGAGGTCATGATCAAACAGACTGAGTGCACATACTGTTCCGCACCTGCTCGCAGGGGTGTTATGGCCAATGTCTGGTTGGGTTTGGGATGATGCTCGATCGTTATTAGCAGACCTCACAACACGAGCTTATCCAGCATGCTGTGGGGCACAGGGTTGGTACAACACTTCGAGCAGGGCTGGTGATTTGACTTCTGAACTGTGTCTACAGAGCATATGCGACAAATCTGTCAATACTGCATATGCCATGCAGAGTATGTTCGCATCAAGGTTGACTGGGACTCGGGAGTGTGCAGCCGAATGTTGCAATACAGGCAGGCACAAGGAGGCTGGGCCACTGCACAGCCCTGTGATGCGATATCACAGCAGATGGCGGTGACAAACATTTACATCCTTTTTTTTCCCTATAATGTGATCGCAGCATGACCACCGCCAGGCTGCTGCGGATTTATAACTCTTGATCTAGATTGTGCACATGTTGCTGCACAGAAAAGGCTGGAAATGGTGTATGTGGCAGGAGGAAGTCCTCTTGTCACGAACCAGTTTGGACTACTGTTGCCTTCATTTGGCAATTCTGAAAGCAGATAACTCGGACTGATGACAATATGAATACTTTTTGGACGATGCTGTCTGTGGACAAAACGACACTGGTGTGAACCAGTTTGTGCTCGGGGCACTTGTGAAACCTGTCAATCCTATCGGCCTGATGGAAGGTTGACCAATGTCGGGCACATTTTGGCAATCAGGCCTCCCATCTTGCCACCTGGTCTGGATATCAAGTTGAATTGCACTAGTTGCCCTTCCATTTCTCTACGTTTGTAGTACATAGCAGCACGTCTCCGTGCCTCCCTGTGTATCGCAGCCCAACCTGCCTTTGTAGATGGGAGCTTGGGCTTGCAAACTCCACGCTTCACTCTGTTCTGCTTAATTTGCGGCAATTTTTGGGCCAGTGCATGCTTGCCATCTGCGCACGAGGAAGGAATAACCTGGCTGTTCGAGTCTGACGCACATAATGATGCAGTTCTGGTTTTAGTGAGCAGATGCAGTCATGGCAGAGCCATGCAGGCCGCCTGCGCTACGTTCCCGCGCGACAGCCACCAGTATGCGATGCGAGTGGAGGCATACAGACAACGCAGGGCAGTACGCACTTGCGGCTGAGCCTTGAGTGCAAGATGCAGCTGCAGGCATGGCTGTGGCCTTGACCATCTGAGCCTCTTGGCAGCCCATGTATCTACAGCGCGGTCCGATCACGTCAGGACGAGCATCCCGACGCGTTGCGAAGCGGCTTGAGAGCACGATTTACTCAGATGGACAAACGCAGCTGATGTTTGTGGCACAAGTGAACTGTTTGCGTGGAATTACGGAGCAGCTCCTGTGTACGACGGAACT
>JALKAD010000045.1:32379-44598 GCA_024500015.1 Ulva compressa | reverse complement strand
ATGATCGTTAAAACTACATGCTGACCATGCATAGCAGCACGCACAATGACAGATGCGATTACGTCTAAGCATCCTCTGTGGAGAAACTAGCGAAGCTTAGCCAAATCAACGCAGCACTGCACCTGAATACTCACATATCCTCCATGGCCGTGGTAAGCTCAAGCATGCCCATGCTGCAACGGAGTATGGACCGTCTGCTCATAGCCCTGCTTTATGAACCACTGGTCGATCAAGGTAATGTGATTGAGTGCTTACGGGCAAAGCTGACGGTTGTTATGTGTTGGTGCTGCCTCTCCGAGGCAACTCAAGCTGCAGGAGTACTGGCATGTCTCGACGGTGCACAGAATCAACCGAGAGAACACTAGTCCGTGACAACAGCAGAGCATTGATGTACTCAGCATTGATTCGCAGCCCTCGCCTATG
Source organism: Ulva compressa (assembly GCA_024500015.1). NCBI lineage: Eukaryota > Viridiplantae > Chlorophyta > Ulvophyceae > Ulvales > Ulvaceae > Ulva > Ulva compressa. The sequence continues at coordinate 44,175 of JALKAD010000045.1, read as the reverse complement.
CTCAGATGGGATAGCCTCGTAGGTTGCAGTCTTGGTGGTTGTGATCGCAATATCTCGAGATACCTAACCACGGCAATGGGAACGTCATATCTCGAGATACACAGCGCGATCTACACGACGGTCGCGTGCGATCGCACTGCCGTAGTTAGCAGAGAAACAGTGGTTAGGTAGCGCGATCACAACAGTGGTGCAAGTGCTGCGTACGCTGTGCAAGGACTGTTGACCAGACGCAGTCAACAAGCAAATCATCCGGCCTTGGCTCACCGTCTTGTTCTAGTGAACTGTCAGGGATTCCTCCATGCAGTAATCGGCATGAACGACGTGCCACGACGTGCCTGGCGACTGCCACGCACTGCAGTATCGCGATATATCGGTACGAGCGGTCGTCGCGTCGAGCGAGCGGTCATCGAGTGGTCGTCGAGCGCGTGGGTACAATGCAGTACAACGCCGTTGCAGCAGCGCGCTGCAGCTCGTCCGGACGATCTGAAATTGGGCACCTGCTTCTGGGCGGGGTTGCCTTCATAAACAATGCGCACTTCAAATGGTGGATCAGGCGTACCCACCATGAACCCGTGGTTGTCCAGTGCGCTGTTGACCAGCCACAGCTGTGCACATTCGAGGTGCCGGTACCGGTGCGGGCATGGCAGCTGCAGTCGGAGTTACATGACGGATCTGCGATCGCTTGCTGGAGCAGAGTACACCATGTACGTGTCGTCAGTTGTGTACAGTAGTGCTGCATATATCACATCTTCTAACTGGGAATCGGCCATGACACTCCCGCCGCACGTGCGTTCAAAACTTGATGCTCGTACACGTCCACGAAAACGAAACCGGGCCCAGTTCGCATGCATCATGATCCACGCATGCTCAAACTGTAGCTGTCCGCATCTCGGTGTGCGAATCTGCTGTGCAGTACACAGACTGCGTCGCAGTCCCGATCTCGGCAGCGCGCTGCGTTCACGGACCGGGGATCACGCGGTGTCACATCAATGCATGCTATGTACATTCAAGCGGCCTCGCGCCGGTGAATGCAAGCAAGGCTTCAAAAAAGATCGCAGATTGACCTGCAGGATAGAATACACAGCATGCACTTTGCACGGTCCCGATTGGCTGTGACGACGTGACAGCCTTCGCCGACAGGACTCGGTGCCAAGCCGTGCTTGCGCTCTGGTCTGAACCTGTATATGCACAAGTTTAGAAATTGAAGTCATCCTCTTGTTTGTGTGTTAACGTTGCCTGCGCTCTGGTTTGCCAACGCTGCGGTAGTCTCCGCACCTCGCTCGTTTGCTCTGCATGCGTCATCAACGCTTTCGGAAGCCGGCTTAGAGCCGCAAGCAAGTCATTCTTGCGGTTGTATCGACCGGATGGCGGAAATCGCATCTCTCCCGAAACAAGAGGGAGAGAGCGGTGCGGGAGATGGCTCCAAAGGTGTGCCTCCGGTGTAGGCCCGACACCATGGTCATCACTTGCTCATCTAATCCACTCGATCAGGCTCGAGGAGTGACCTGCTGTTGCAGCGTCTTTTGGATAGCGCCGTGGTATCAACCTGTTTCGCAAGACGCATCCTCCTCACTTGCATGTGGTGCTAGAGAAAGAGCCACATGTCGTTTCAAACAGCGTCAGAACTGTAAGTCACAACAATCGGCTGATGCATGCAGTCGATAATGGCGCCTCGGTGGCCCCCGATCCAGCGTGGTCGTTCCCAGAGCATGCCATGCTCGTGGGTTCTGGCAAAGTCACATACAGTGATTTCCTTCCTCAAGTGCCACAGCCTTTCGCCTTGCAAGATGAAGTGGACGTACGCTCTTTGTTTACGACTGCTGCCATTTGTCGTCTGCAAGTTGCTTGCCAATGCAATCCTGTGTGAATGTGCATCGCATCCCGCTCGAATCTCACAGCCCAGCAGCAACTTCAGACTTGTTGCCCAAAATCATACTCGCATCCTTTTGATCGTACACATATCGCGTCTCAGCATAGGAGGCACCTGCAGGCGGCCGTGTCCACATGTGCAGCAGTCCACCTAGCTGTGCCATCCATTGCAAGTGGTAGATGCCGGTTGCATGTGCCATACTGCCAGTGCCCAGTGTTCTGTTTATCCTCCCACACGCCAAGTGCTATGATCTACATGATATTCGGCCGTCAAAGGCTTCCTCTCCTTGACTTGATTGGCCATGTCTGTCTCTAATTTCCCGCACCCCTCTGCTGCACTGCTGCCTGCACAGAACACCACCGCCATACAGAGGACAAGCGGTAGACCCCTTGCTGCTGCAGACTCAATGTCCTCATGGAAACAGCAATGTCCTCATGGAAACAGCATGCTTACACTCAGAACGAAGCTGTGCCAAACAACAGTAGATGCAACTGGAATGCACTGCATGTACTGCAAACTACATGCTTAGCGCACCACCCCTCAGCTCAAGCATTCCTGGCCCTTGCTTATCCTGTCCCATCTACTGCTGCCATGCCCAGCCAGCCCGCTCTCCTCTCACACGGCTGCCCCGGCCCTGTCACCTTGCACCGCACGGCCCTTCCACTTGGCAAACTGGAGGTCACACATCAGATCAAACGGCAGCGTCACAATCGCTCGCTGTCCCCGGCCGACCTGTTGCAGCGCCTCAGACCGAGCAGGTTCTCTCATGTTGCACGAGGCACGGCACACCACCGCCGGCGCCTCCACAGCATGCTGGCGTGGCTGCTCTGCCGCTGACCTGCTTTCATCCGCCGACACAACAGCGGCACGCCGCCAGCTGCTCGGCGCACTGGCACTGCCGCTCCGGCGATCACCCGCCGTCACCCCCCCCTCACAATGGCCTGACCATTGTCACCCCCGGTTCATGTTTGTTGAGGATACATACGCCCGTTGTTACACGCACAACGCATGCAGGGCGCGAGGCGGGCCATCTTTTCCGAGGCGTTTCTCGCGGCGGACTCGTCTGTCGGGCTGATCGTCGGGCCACAGGCGTGCGGCAAGTCCGTCGTTGCTGCCAAGCTTGCACGCGACCCTCAGACCCAGGTGCGCCTCCTGTGCTCCACACACACTCCCTCATCTGTAGACCCCCCCGGCTCTCAGCCTGGCAGCGTCATGGCTTGCACAAGCTGTAATGCATGAGCGGTCATGGCCCCGGCCCGGTACATTGGTACGATTGGGGCGTGGCACTGCAGTGCGTCCAGCTGCATTCCCAGCAGTTTCTTCCCTCTGATCTTTCCACTTCCAGCAACTCTGCCGCAGCCGGATTTGATGGGCTACCAGGATACGGTCCAGTCATGGACCGTTGGCGCGGTATAGGTTGGTTCCCGCGCTCAGACCCACCGTTCTGCGGCTGGCCATGCATGATCTCGCTGCACGAGTTGGCATCAGATGGCATCGGAGGGCGTTGAACACGCATGCGCTGCCGACACGCATGCGCTGCCGACACGCATGCGCTGCCGACACCCATGCGCTGCCGACACGCATCCGCTGCCGCTGCTGCTTGCAGCGTCTGCCGTGCACGGATATGCATGGTACCAGCTGACACCCCTCAGCCATGCATGCACTCGCCTGCAAACCCGCGTGCTGGCCTGCAGGAGATGTACCCTGACGGCATCATGTGGGTGCACTGTGGCGCAGCGGCCACAGCGTGGTCCGTGCTGCGGCAGCTGTGGCAGATTGTACGGCGAGTGCAGCTGGGCACCGGCTCCCAGCCCGTGCAGTGGCTCAGCAATCCAGCTCAGTGCGTGTCCCCTCCCCCTCCCCTTCCCCTCCCAACCCCCCAACCTCCGTCCTTCGTCGCCTCACCGACCCGTTCCAGTCACCACAGGCTCTGCGCGCTGTGTCTGCGGCCGCCGCTGCAGCGCGTGTGCTGTGCAGCATGCATGGGTTGACCACTGCCGCGGCCGCCTCAAGCGTAAATCTCGCTGATGATCTGGTGCCCTGATAGCACTGCAATAGTACAGGCATGCTGCCGTCATCGCCACCGTGTGGGGCCGGGTGCCGTGCTTGCGCATGGGCAGGTTTGGGCAGTTGCCGGTTGGGCACGGCAACCCTCTATCCTGCACAGCTGACATCGTTCCCGTGCACTCCTCTGTAACCACCACCGGCTGAGGCGACTCGTCATGACTGCTGCCGCGTGTGCCGGCCATGCATGGGGTGCGCATGCATGCAGGACGGAGGCGAGCCTGTCGCACGAGCTCGTGCGGCTGCTGGCGTGCAAGCGCACGCTGCTCGTGCTGGACGACGTGCGCGACGCGCGCGCCGTGCGCGCCTGCAACCCCCTCGGCCCGCACCTCCTCTGCACCACGTTCGAGGGCAGCATCGCGAAGCGGCTGCAGACGGCGGTGTCCTCCGTGGGCGTGCGCACGTACGAGATGCGCGTGCTCTCCCTGCCCAACATGCACTCCCTCCTCAACGCCCACTTCTCCTTCCAGGTGCCTCCCTCCCGGCCAACACACACATGCGTGCACACACACACCCGAGCAGGAACACTGGCTCGGGCATGGTGACAGCCTGCACCTCCCTGGGGGTCAGCACGGCGCCAGCATGTGCCGCTGCAGCCGTGACAGAGGATCTGTCACATGTAAGGCCACGACCGCCTGGGCTGATCCACACGCCCCGTGGCATCTCCCAGCAAGCATGCCCGATGACGGCGACGAGCAGTCTCATTCACCATCGCGGATGCTGTCCACCTGCTGCTGCGCAGCTGCATCAGGCGCACATGCGCATGCATGAAGGCTGCCATCACATGTGACGTGTGCATGTGCGTACACGGGATAACGCGCGTACACGGCAATGCAGGACGTGGACGCGGCGCTGCTCGAGTCGCTGCTGGCAATGATTGGCCGCCTCCCCCTCGAGCTCGTGCTCGTCTCCTTCCTCTTCCAGGTCGTCAAGGCGTACGTCGCCTTTGACAACAAGACGCTCCTCGGCGCCGTCATGAAGCGCCTGCACGCCTCGCACCGCACCCTCCAGGTCCGGCCCCACAAGCATGACCACGGCCCAGCCCCCGCGGCACACCGCCTGACTGCAACGGCCTGAGTGCAACGTCCTGATTGCAACGCCCACTGCAATATTACATGCAGTCTCGGCAGCCACGCACCGCGCCTGGCCAATCATGCGCCGTTGCTTCGGCGGCAGCGCTTGAGCCGTGCCACTGACCTGCCAGGGTGAGTGCATACTCGTTTGTTAATCCCAGCAGGCGGGTGCATGCCGCTGCTGCAATGTGGGACCACTCGCGGCTGTGTGTCCTCAACCTGCTGAAGGAGGCAGTGCATGTATGGCATGCGTGACAGGCGGCGGTGCGTTCAGGAGCAGCTTCACAACGAGAACGGCGCGCAGCACCTGTCGCAGAGCCACCTCTACTGCTGGCGCACCCTCGCCGTCACCCTCGAGCTCTTCCCCTCCATGTACCGCAAGTGCATGTTCCAGCTCGCCCTCGTGCCCGCCGGCACGCTCATGTCCCAGCAGCTCCTCACCGTGCGCCCCTCCCGCCCTCGCACCCTCCCCTCTGGGGCTAGCACCGGGATGCCTTTTGGTAGCCGCTGCTGCTGCTCGCATGCTCCGCGGCGCAGCTGCAGACCGCCGGTGTCGTTTGTGTTTATGGCGCGCTGCAGGCTGCCACCGTTGCTCATTGAAACAGATGCCCACCGTGGCTGTGCCACCGGGGTTCCCCTGTACTTGCAAATTATTGGACCGCCCTATCTGACAAGAAATTGCTCTCATAAGTGCCCATCAAAGCTTCAGTACTTGGGAATGCTCGGCCAACAAATCAGCGATGAGCGTTCAATTTTTGGCAGGAGTACGGTACACACGCCATGCCTTCCGCTTGCATGCTCACTCGTGCAGCTGCAGACTCGATCGAGTGCACTGGAGCGCTGTGCTGCTGGGCAGCGCTGGGGCTGTCAGCGTTGATGCAGGGTTGGCGCAATGTCAGCGGATAGACAGTGGGAGGTGTGTGTGAGCGTGCTGTGTGTTGTGCAGGAGCTGTGGGGCCTCGCGGCGTCAGACACGCCGAGCGTGATCCAGATGTTTGCCTCGGTGTCAATGCTCGTGTCCGTGCCGACGCCACACGGCCCGCGCTGGCACGTTGCCAACCTCGCACAGGTGCGCTCCTCCGCGCAGCAGACTATGTGAACAGAACTGCTACTTACTAACAGGACGCGTTGCGTGACTATCCCTGCGGCTGGCATTGTACTGCGCCTCTGCGGACTGCGACTGCGCATGCCGGGGCGGGCAAGTGGCGCAGGGTGTGGCGCAGATTCAGGCCCGCTTGCACGCCACAGTGCGACAATTGACAGGTTTCTGCGTGTGTGCTGGTGTGCGTGAGGAGCGGGGCTCAGCCGGTTTGCGGAGACTGCCGTGAGACGGTGAGAGAGAGAGAGAGAGAGACGGAGAGAGAGTGTGCATGTGTGGCTGGTTCTGAACAGCGGTGGTGTTTGAGGTGGGTGGCACCGGAGGAGTAGGTGGCGCCCCAGCGAGCACTGTGGCGCCCCATGGAGTGGTGGCAGCCTAGCAGCGATCTCGCATGTGTGGCGCGCATGGGTTGAGGAGGTGTCGTGCAACACAGGAAGTACACTCTAGCAGCGATCTCGCATGTGCGGGCTGCGGTGGCAGCTGGAGTACCGCGCCGCATGGCTGTGATCCGCATTCAGGCTGTGCTGGATCCGGGTCAGAGGTGTAGCGTGCACAGCATGCACATGCGGTGTGGCGCTGTGTTGGCGCCGGCAGAGGTCAGGTGCTCGTGGCTGGGCATGCATGCTGCACAGCTGTGGTGCAGCTCCTGGTGCCGACTGCTCCGATGCCGGCAGAGGCGGCATGCGTGTCGCTGCCGGGGTGGACGACTGGGGGGTGGGACCTGACCGCGGTTGTGGATGTAGGATTACATGGTGTATTGGGCGAAGCTTTCCGGCAAGGGCTCCGACATCGGCCGGCTGCAGCGGTGGCTGCTGGAGGACCCCGCACGCACCGCCCGCATCTGCAACCCCTTCTGCGAGACCGACCACACGCTGCTGCTGCGCTCCGCCTCCGCCGCCGCTGAGGCCGCCCGCCTCACCACCTCTGCCACGCACATTAACGTCGACACCACCTTTGCCGCTGCCGCCGCGGCGGCGCTCGCCGCGCACCGGCGCCTCGAGGCAGCTGCGCCGCCGACGAACGCGGCGCCAACGGCACCAACGGCGCCGCGCCGCGACCGCCGTCCGCGGCGCACCGCGCGGCGTGCACAGCGCTGTCGCTGGCGACGGCCGCGTTTGACCTGCGCATGTACACAGAGGCGCTGGAGCTGCTGCGGCGCGCGACGGACGAGTTTGCGGCGGCCGGGCTGCCGACAGAGAGCGCGAACCTCCTGCGCAGCCAGCTGCAGTTCTCGCAGGCGCAGGTGCTGCATGCCCTCGGCAAGCCCCGGGACGCGATGCAGCGGTTAGAGAATGTCCTGAAAGAAGCGCAGGTGCCCGTCCCTCCACTCCCCCCCCCCCCGTCCTTCGTACCGCAGTCTACCCCGGGCCCGCTGGAACCCGGGATCCCCCCCCCCCCAGACGATCCCCAGCGTCCAGCGCATCCTCCCCCTCTCTCCCAATCCCCTGTTGTCACATGTAACTGACGTGATTGTTTGGATTTTCTGCGAGTGCTGTGCGCCTCTCTCCCGCATGCCAGTACGCATGCCATCCCCCTTTCTCCCATGAGGCTATGTCCACGGTGAACTGCGATGCAACCACATGTGCAAGCTTCACAAGCCGCCGAACCACGTCGAGCCCTCCTCGCTCCTAGCTCACTGACGCAGACAGTGCACCTGGTCTGTGCGCTTCTCCTCAACGGAAGTCTACAAGGTCAAGTCTATGGCAATCTGGTGACTCATCCTGTGCCCCGGACCTCCATCGTGGCACGTTTCAGCAGAGATTGTGAGCATCGAGTCACGTCGCGCCTGGTCCCCAGATGACCCATGACTGTCTCAGCTCATGTCCTGCGGCCTGGCCGACTGGCTCGAGCGTGCAGCAGAGGCGCGGTCTGCGTGTGCAGGACTCGAGCCGGTACGCGCCATACGTGCAGCAGCAGCTGGTGGCTGTGCTGCTGGAGGGTGCGTACGCGAGCGCCGACGCCGACCTCGCGCTCTCCCTCGCCACCGTGCGCAGCCAGATGGCGCTGGAGCACCACGGCCACGGCGTGCAGCACGCCGCCGCCCTCGGCGACCTCGTCAACGCGCAACTCTTCAAGTGCGAAAAGCCGGCCGCCATCAAGCAGGTGAGCCCCCGGCCGCTGCCCCCGCGCGCCCCCCGCGCGCCCTGCGCCTCCTGGCGCGCGCCCCTCTCCTCTGACCTCGGACACACCACGCGCGGCGCTCCTGTGACACGATCTTGTGCCACCTTTGAGTAAGCACGAGTTTTCTGCCATTTGAGTAAGCACATACTTCCTACACACGTTTTGGTTCTGCGCCTCCTGCCGTGCGCTGCCTGTCGCCGCAGTACCACGCCCGGACCGCTTCTGCCCCATGCCACCGCGGGACCCTTACTGGTTTGCACTGCACCCACGGTCGAGCTCCCCGCCGTGCTCGAACGGCCTCGTACCACGGCGTCGGCCCCTCCGCTGGCGGGGTCCGCATGCGGCGCCTGCAGCACCGCACCCGCTCGAATCCGAAGGCCGCGTGGCGCGAAGCCTGCCGTGCGCACACCCCCGCACGTGTGCATCGGCATCCATCCGGGACACACTGCTCAATACGTCGCAGCACACCTGCCGCATGGGCTCCCGCATGGGCTCCCACATGGGAGTGCGAGTCTCACCGCGACCTCGAGGTCCAACCGGCGGACGACCGGCGGAACTGACATACACGCACATTCATGAACAACGCCCGGGAAAACACACCCACGGGGCGGCGGCTGCGTGCAGACGATCAAGGTTGCGCGGCAGACGCTGGAGGCGTGCAGCCGGCACTTCACGCTGCTGCACCTCAACCTCGAACGGGTCGTCATCTCATACTACCTCTACATCGGCCGCATCTCCGACGTTGAGACCAAGATGTGCAAGCTCTACCTCCAGATCCAGCAGGTGCGGCCCCGCCCGCCCGCGCCGCCCCCGCCCGCCTGCGCCGCGTGCTGAGCATGCTGAGCAAGTATCCGCAGCCGCGTTTGTGTTGTTTGTTCTTCCGCCCCAATTCTCAGGGGCGCTGTGGCCGATGCCTTAATGGGTTTGGCGTGATGCTCGATCCTTTTTTTTTTCCATCACCTTGCTCCCCTCCCACATGCCAGGGGTGCCGGCGCCACTCATGTCGGCGGCCGGCCGGCGCTCATGCCTGGCTGTTGGGGCCGATGGTGTGCCACTGCGGGCCGCTGGCGTGCTTGTGCATGTTATGAAGTCTCTCGCATACACCCCGAGCGCGTCTGCGAGGCGGCCCAATTTTCGCAACCCCCTGGCCCTTTTCATTCTCCGGAGCGCACTTCCCGACACCATCAAGCTGCTGTTCCTTGCCGCGCACGTCTCTGAAGAGTGTTCATGCCGCACGAATGATGCACATGATCATGCGCGTGCAGCGGCACGACCATCAGTTGTGTCACACCTTTTCTGTCGACTCCCGATTGTACATGTGGTCGAGCGTTGTCACCTCTGATTTGGCTTGAGCAACTGAGTACTCATGATCATGCATGATCAACATGCATGAGTTGGCCTCAAAACATGCATGCATGCGCAGTGCGCCTGCAGTGGCGCTGGCTGCGGTGGTGCTGGCACGTGGCGCACACACACGACGCGGCGTGCTGCGTGCTGTGCAGGTGTACGACCCGCACCACGAGGTCGCCGCGCTGCTCATGAACGACATCGCGCTGTGCCTCAACATCCAGGGCAACTTCAGCGACGCGCACGACATGCTGCGCGAGGCGCTCGCCCTCTTCCGCCGCCCCGGCGCCACCACCCTGACGCAGCAGGCCTGCGCGCTCGCGCACAACAACCTCGCCGTCGCCCTCGCCGCCCTCGGCCGCCCCCATGAGGCGCAGGAGCACATGCGCACCGCCCTCAAGGGCATCCGCGCCATGGGCTGCCCCTTCGTCTCCCCCCAACCGACGCTCTATCTCCAGGCCGCCCTCCTCATGCAGCTCCACGTGCGCCGCACCTCCCTCCTGCCCTTCAAATGCCCCCTCACCACACCCCACCCCGTGCAACCCCCTCCTGTGGAATGTTCTTGACTAGTTTTTGTTTGTCTGAGGAGGCAGACGTGCCCGGTGCCCAATGAGCTGTTGCACCGCCTCCAGGGCGCGACTGCGCGGGCCCGCGGGGTCGCTGCGTGCCCGAGTGCAACTGCACAAGCGTGGCAAGGAGCGTGCACCGCACACCACGGCCGGCCCGTGAGCCGGCTGCTGCTGTGTGACGCGGCCGATTGCATGCAGGAGTTTGACGCCGCGAAGGAGCAGCTGCTGCAGGCCGTGCTGCACTTCAGCTCGGCGCGCACGCGGCGCGTCAGCGCGGCGGCCGCGGCGCTCGAGACGCTCTCGGTGCTCTTCATCGCGCAGGGCGACGCCCCCAACGCCGCCAACTGCCTCGACCAGAGCCTCGCCGTCAGCTCCATCCTCGTGCAGGACCGCGCCATGCGCCAGCTCAACGACGTCGAGGTCGCCAAGGTCTACTTCCTCAAGGCGCTGCTCTGCACGCACCTCGGCGCGCCCGACCAGGTGCGTGCTGCGCTGCGTGCTGTGCGGTGGCGCTCGGGTTCCACCTGCTGCTGGTGCTCTGTCGGGACAACAGCCCGACACGTGCGCACTGGAGGTGTATGATGGACACCTGGTGGAGTTTGTCGAATGTCATAGCTGAAACCCTGGCTGTCATAGCTGAAACCCTGACACGTTGGCTGTCAGTGACAGTTCTTGTGATCCTTGGTATGCATGGTAGCAAGGTTGGTGTCAGCAGAGGGTGTGCACAGTGGTGTGTGTGCGTGCGGGACTTGTGCTCTCAAGGAGATGGGAGATCGCGGTGGCAGGCTCTGTGGGACTCTGCGTGGAAGGCTGTGCGGTCTGTGCAGGCAGCGGAGTTCGACGCAAAGTTCCAGAAGATTCTGGCGAGCAATAAGAACCACCCGTACCTGCTGTGGGCGGCCAACCTGGACGACGTCACCGACGCCTTCCAATCGTGCATGCGCCGCGGCGAGCACGCCGCGAAGAGCGACGACGCGCCTCCGCTGCCCCTCAAGCCGGCGGCGGTCGCCGTCGGCACCGCAGAGCGCAAGACGCGGCGCGTGCTGCGCTCTGATCCCGAAATGGAGGAGATGCAGATTCCGTAGCACAGCGTGGGGCGGCTGTGCGCCGCGACGCCAAAGCGGGGTCTCACCGCATGCCGCAGGCCGGGGCGGCATGACACATGCATTCGCCAGAGATGCATACAAATGGCATGGTACACACAGTATGTGATAAGTGGCTTGCGGCCCAGGTGCACGGCACTGCAGCCAGCGTCTGTGCGATGCGCTGTGCCGCCAGCGCCTCACGCAAACGCTCGATCCCTGGCGAGCGGCGTGGGACACGTGGCGGATCCCTGGCACTGCAGCCGGCAGCGCAGCTGTGCTGTGCCGAGCGCTGTGCCTTTTTTGCCAGGGTGCCGGTGTGCTGTGGGTCCACGCAGGGATGCCTGTGGCGGACTGCTGCCGATTCTGTCTCAGAAGCAACCCCTGAGACTGCCCCCCCGGGCGTACGCACGGCTGCGGCGATGCCCCGGCCTCGCCTGAAACGCCTGCCGCAGGAACTGCCACTCTCTGTACATCAGCGGCGCCTCGTTTCAGCTGTGAACGGGGGCGGGGGCGGAACAATTTGGGCAGAACAGTTTTGCATGCCCGAGTGACCCACCAGGCCTGGCCA
>JALKAD010000045.1:10691-23610 GCA_024500015.1 Ulva compressa | reverse complement strand
ACGAATGCTGTGTTGTATGCGCTGGAGAAGCTGGGAAGCATGGACTCTGGAAGCGTCGTGCGGAAGTGAACCAGGCCGTTCTCGTCAGCCTTACCGAAAGGAATTTTCAAGTCAAAGAAAATTGTCCCATGCTCCATAGCTGAAGCGTGGCCGATCCAGTGGGTTGCATTGAAGTGCCTCGGGTTCGCTCTGGTCCTGTCGTACACCAAGGCTGCACCCAACATGCGCAGCTGGAGAGACTGTCCCTCGGGCATGTGCCGTATAACACCCACTATGTTCTGCCCGGGGGCATAGCAGTCGTGAAAAGGCAGTATTGCGACCATAGTGGCCTATATGACCAGTGTGTGCAACGGGACAGTAATCAGTGAAAGCAATGCTGTTAGTGCGACGTGAAGCCAGAGTGAAATGATATGTTGAAGTTTGTTCGTGCGGGCTCTGGCAAGCAGCGCGGTTACTCAGGCAGATGCTCGGGCTTAAAGTTGTGTGTCCACGCGTGCGTTTACGACGCTTGAGAGCTCGCAGTTTAACAGCGGAGCATTGCTCGAGGAGTCTTCGACTCATGAAAATGAATCGCAGAGACGCATTGCACAATATCTGCGAACATATGGGCAGTCATCGATGAGCCCGGCCTGTGTGGTTGCTTGGATTAGGCGATGAGAAGCGCGCGGGCCACCAGTGCCTAGCTGCAATGGGGCCGAACTTGCCGCGCCCGCTTCATGAAGCACCTGTTGCACCGCTGCAAGTGGCGGTTTCTGGCCACGAGCACACCCGTCCGATACAACATGCTCCATACAGCGACTGCGCTCACATGCTTTCACAGTGCCTGGTAATCTGAAGGTGTACTCGGTCCAATGTAGACAACCATCTCATGCGCCAAGCTGTCACAACACATGTCTACACTTCCAACACGTTGCGAGGCCGGCATCCTTGCAGCACCACGCGTCCGGCTGTCCAACAGTGTCCATGTCCCGCAGCGCACAGAGATGCACACCCGTCCGCGGTGCCGCGAAGCTGGCTGACTTAAACAGGCTGCAGTCAACGGTGCTCACATCACCGGAGTGACTGGAACAGCGCTGGCCCGTTACCCCCGCAGCGTTGCGTCCGTTCGCGATTCGCATGTGCCCACACACGTCATGGGCTCAGCAGCGCGTTGGACGGAGCCTCGGATGACCTGTTGCCCGGCCGACGCAGCTGGCTATACCTGCGCCGTTGCAGCAGCCGTTATCCTGCAACCCTTGAAGCCTTATCTTGTATACGTAGCGACCATGCCGTGAGCATGGATGAGGTCGCCACACGCTCGCCGGCCGAGCTCACACCGAGCATTTCCCCACACGCCTGCAACAGCGATTCGTGACAGTAAAGCGAAACTTGGCTGTGGTGCAGCGGTGTGCATCGCAAAGGACACTGTGCCAGGAACAGATTGAGCTCAGTGCTGGTCAACATTGGGAACATTGACCCCACTTCTCCAGCATGACTGACAGCAGTGGGAGCCTTGCTACAACAGGCCTGGGGACGTCAGGTGTATCACCTGATACGCCGTGGCAAGGGTAGACCAGGTGGTTTGCAGCGCAACATGCTGAAATGGTTGTTGGACACATATGTGGCAGATCAGCACTGCAGCCAGAGCTCTCCCAATACCCACTGGGCATGGACAACTTGTCGTTGTTGTTGTTGAACGCACGAAAGCGTGTCTGCACAAGGAGCTCATCATCCCTGTGCATGTGTGGGAACTTTCTCTGTGGGTGGTCGAGCTTAATGCTGTAAACATGGCAGCTGAACATGTGCTGCTGTGGCAGGTTCAGGCGCCCGCCGTGCATGCTGGCCAGACTTCCAGTTCCACTTCCGGCATGTCGTTACGAACGCGTGCACGAGGACACGCGGGCCCAAAGCAGCCACTACAAGTGCCACTACAAGTGCCACTACAAGTGCCACAAGCAGCGCATAGATTTGTGACCGTTTGGGTTTGGCGTGATGCCCAATTGGGGAGATTTTTTTTTGTTGGGTGACCGGCACGACCCACTGGCACAGACTTGCTCAGGCTCACAGCCCGGGCCTCACAAGCCCACACCCGCAGCACCAGCTGCTACAACAGCAGCAGAACAGCAATCTACGCATTCAACTCCGGGCCCGGGAGCCCAGGGTCATAATGAACACCCTTCTCCTGCGAGATAACCCACGCCGATCGCCTGTACATGCCCACGTTGCCTGCCTGCAGCGCGACAGAGACAAACTGCAAGGTCCAGCGCGCGATCCCACCCTGGGGGATGCGGCCGGCAGCAACGGCCACGTCCCCGACGTGGTGGATGAGCTTCACGGCCACGTCCCCGACGTGGTGGATGCGCTTGACCACGTCCCGATGTGCTCACCCACGTACCTTCAGGGTACGTACCTTCAGGATTCGACTGCAAATGGCACAAACTGAAACAAGGCAGCGCCCTGCACATCACGCCGAAAGTTTGGGACCTTCCGTCTCTCACTGCCGGCAACGGTGCGGGCTGGATGCAGCCCGGCTTCCGGGCCGCCATACCGGCGTACAGCTCGGACGCCACATGCAAGGTGAAGACATCCCCCGCCTCCCGCTTGTTGCGCGGGACAGGCACGAACGTGCATGTGTCACCGTGGCTGTTCCGCTCAGCACGGGCTGCCCCACCCCGCAAGGCGCGGTAGCAGGGCTGCAGCGCTGACTTCCTGCATGGTGTCAACGCTTTCACTCACACGACATGCGACACCTGTCTAGTGGATTGTGGACGGTGGACGGTGCCAGGTGCTGCAAGGTGGTGTCGTAGCGGAACTTCTGGTGGTGGAATGGTTGCAAGTCACCCAGCCACTTTGACCACAGGCAAAAGCTAGCTTGCGGCCACATTACCTGGCATCAGCCATACAATCCTTGTAAGTAGGGAAGGAGCACAGTCAGTAGAAGCCCACTCCTCACTGTGCGGCCTCTTCCGCGGCAGAGGCAGGCGGTCACAACAGGGGCAGCAAACAAAAGCAAAATAGGCACTGCAAGGCCAAGTGCACAATCAATGACTGTCCATCATCCATCAGAGTTGACCACACACCGCGGACGTGGTGCTGCGCTCGCTTCCTGCGTTGTTTGTATGTATGTGTGTTTGCTTCCGTGCCGGCGCTGGTCCGTTCTGGCGTTTTCTCGTGCGGAGAGTGCCGTGCCGTGCGCAGCACACAGGTGCGTGATGCAGGGGCTAATGTTGCTGCCATGAGAACCGCTCGCACCAGTTCCCACAGAGCCCCGGTGTCACGGGTGCCCATGGCCATCATGCAGATCTAGAGCTCATCTGTAACTACAGAGGCAGAGACGCGCGTGCACCCCCACGCCACCAAGCCAACCACCCTCCAGCAGACCACAGCATGCCCGGCACGGCACAGCACACCCGGCACGGCACGCCACACCCGCACAGCCCCGCGCTTCCGAGCCTGGAGCACGGCATCAGCTGTGTGAGTCCAAGCCGCTTTGACTCACACAGCCGAAGCCGCTGTGTAACACAGCCGCAGCCGCTGCGCAGCCTGCTTGGAGCCCGGCGGTCACAGCATGAACTGATCATTTGTGACGATTCTGGTAGATAGCCGCCCTACCACGAATCCCATGTACATCGCGATGTACATGAGATTCGTGGTAGAGCGGCTATCTACCAGAATCATCACATCATTGCAAGCTCGAGGTCTGTACACATGCCACTGCCTCGCGCCCCAAAGCCTCCCAAGCCACTGCCTCCCAAGGGGCCCATGCATCTCCTGCTTTTGCCAGTGCTACGGAACCGCCCATGCATGCCCGGTCCCCAACGGAGAGGAGTGCGTGAGACTGCAGAGACGCCTGTCTGAGCCAGCCCTGACTCAAGTTAACAAAGGAATACAGAACTCAGCCGAGCAAGAGATCCCTGCTGTTGTCTCTCACTGTGGCACCGGACCCTGCAGGTGAGCCCAGCGCCCAGTGGCGCCACCATGGCTCCAGCACTGCGGAGATGTACACGCGAAATGCTGCCGCCAGTGCTGACGGGGAAGACACATCCCTGCATGCGCAGCGCGCAGCACGCTGCCATGCTACAGCGTCCTCTCACGCTGCCATGCGACCGACACATCATCTGTTCGCCTATAAGTCAATTGTGCGGGAGGGGTTATGCTGATTCCCTGCAGCACCTGCCGCGCGGATGCGACATGTCTAGAACCCAGTCCCAAATTTCCCATGGCCTCTGCATGCAGCAGGGAGATCCTGGGTTGTGCTCAGACTAGACATGTCGATCATGCGCAGGATAGAGTGGCTCAGTGTCACACCTCTTAGACGTAAGCCACTGGACACTTAAGCCACTGGACACTTAAGTCTGTTTGGGGCTCACAGGGTGTCCGCGCCGTCGCTGGGACCACTGGAGGTCATGAGTTCCTACCTACGCCACGACCAGCCCCCCTCACGTCTAAATGGCGCCAGCGCGCCACGCATATGATGTAACGCAGCCTGTCCGCATTCATGGTGATCCGATAAAGCATCGTGGCCGGAATCACGTGCGGACCCGTTTCGTCCCTCTGCAGCTGGCGTGCGGTTCCACTGCCATGCCGCGCATGCTGCTGGCTGTCGCCATCGGCGACTCGCCAACCGCACCCACCCCCGCGGTCTTGCCCAGCCCACGTTGGGGTCCTTGCCCAATTTTATTCGGGGGTCTCGAGATCACTGCAGTGACTCTGGACTAGCCAGCATCCGAGATGCTTTGCGGAGCCCGCAAGCCTTGGCGTGCTGTAGCCAACGCTCGTTTGGGTTATGCAATGTGATGCCCAATCGGGGGGCTGTGCAGGGCTGTTTTGAATGGCATGTGTAGTGGCGGTGTGTGTTCACATGCACTCTTTTGTAATCACCACTGGCATGGGGGTTCTCTTTTTCGAGAGGGTGGCAACGAATGTCACGGATGCTGTGGCAGTGGGCACTCCTCCTGTCTAGACAGGATCTGCCAGATCTGGCACTGTCATAGTGAAGCATGGTGGCCACCATCTGAGCACTCGGCGCCGGGCGCCGGTGACACCTGCGACTCTGGATGATCGGATGACTACGGCAACGTGGCATCTGTACCTGTAGCGAAGCCATCGCGCAGCTGCTTGCTCACGTTTCATGCACGGGCACGTTTTACACGTGGCAAGTAACTGCGTTATGAGGCACATTCACGTTTTTGCGGCGTCGTGCGCTTGGGCTGGTCAACCTCGGGCCCGTAGCTACCAGTACTTACCGGCGTCCGCGCTTACACGTACGGCTGAATTGCCTGCAGCAAGGCGCTTGGGCGGACGTAAATGGCCCGTAATTGTTCAAATGCCGTCCGGACAGGACATGTGCACAGTGACAGCCCCGCGTGCAGGCCTGGCCGCACCTCGTATGTGCGGAACATCGATTCAGTCGAGGGTCAGCCAAGTTCAGCCGCATCGACCAAGAACTGCATACTAATTTTCCGCAGGCGGCCTAAATTATGCTCTACGCCCAAATTACGAAGGTAGCCGCGCTAGCTAGCCAGCGCAGATCACGTCGTCTGCATTCGACAGCAGTTTTCGCTCCGCCGTTGCCTCCCGTACGCTTGACAACAGCGTTCGCCTCGGCGTATGTGCGCTGACCGCTTCTAAACTGGCGCATATAATGTCAAGCATCTGTTAACTTTCTCTGGCTGCTGCTGTCCTCGCGGCGAAGCACTTGTCACTGCCAGCCGCATCAGCAGCTTGCATGCAGTACCTCAGAAGATAGTGCTGCATCCAACGCTGCCTTGAACCAATGGCTGCAAAGCGAGCTACGAAGGCCCTTGGCGCCACAGCCATACTCAGCTTGTTACAGCAGGTAAGGCGCCTCTCTTCTGTGCTTGCATGCACGCCTGCGTGTGTTCTAGCGCAGCAAAAGCGCTGCAGGATGAGAACCACTGCAAGGCAAGCTCAGTTTCGTATCGCGGTACACCACATGCTTGTACAATGGTAGCCGCAGATGTCAGAATGAAGCGTTGCGTGACATTTCTTTCGAACGAGTGCTGCACTGAGCTGCATGACAAATTTCGCAACGGCGATGGTAACACATGCACAGCTTCTCTCGTTGTTCGACAGACAGCGCTCGCTGGCCTGGCAGCACGGAATTCCACCAGCATACGCTCATCGCGCATACTAGCCATACGCAGACAGTGTAACAAAGGTGAATGTTGATGCTGATGGACATTGCAGCCACCACACGGGTTTGGAAGGGTCGGACATCACTTGCAGCTGCGGGTTCTGGGGGGAGCTGTGTTGCCAATGAATCATCCTCTCATGCACCTGGCACTCAAGCCATGCCTGATTCATAACAATCAAACATGCCCACCAATGACACCCATGGAGTCAATGCAATGCACTGTGTTCAGCTATAGGATCCTATAGCATCCATGCAGAAACGGGGCCCACCTGCAGCCATGATGTCAATGGCCTAATCGGCCACGGCAAGCAATTACATTTACATTTACAGTACCCACTGCTCCTGGCATGTGTGAGATGCTACGAGATTGCATTCACACAGCATTCAAATGTGTGCTTATCCACTTTGAAAGCAGCATACAGCTGTACCATTTTGCCCGCTGCCGAATGCGGTCGACGCCGTTCCACCCCCACTCACAGGTGTGTGACACAGTGATAGATCTAGGACCCACTCACAGGCGTGCGGTACCGCGGCCGATACCCGGTTGGGTTTGTTGTTTTCGTTTTCATGCACGCTGCCAGCACTTGCTCCACCCTTGATAGCACCTTCCTGGACGGTGCCCCCCGCTCTGGCATGCCGCACTGCATCAGCACAGCCATGGCCAGCACGCGTCTCTGCACGCAACACACAGCATGCCACAGCATGCCACAGCATGCCACAGCATGCCACAGCGCGCTTGCTTCGTGCCATGGCAATGCCTTTTGCATGTTATCCCACTGCTGGCACAGTTACAAAGAGCCGGAACGGTCCATGTGCGGCTCGCCAGAGTCCATCACAGCACGCACAGCGGGCACAACACATGCATGTTACGTACCGGCTGCACAGTGGCGCCCGCGAACCACACACCGCAAATCCGGTGCACGGCAAGCTGCCTCCATACTGGGTTGCTGGTTGCGTGTCACTGAATACAACCCCTTTGGGCAGCTGTGAAAGTTTTTGTCGGACAGGGTTTTGTCGGACAGGGTGGTCAACGTATCGTCACGCGAGGGTAGGCTGCAGCTGATCGGCGCGCAAGAGCGCTATTCTTGCGTATCTGACTGAGGCGGCATGTGGCACAGGCCTCCGCGTTTCCAGCTCTGTACGACAAGCTCAGCCTATGCTTCATGCCCATCAAGGGCTATGGCGCACACAAGACCCCCCCCCCCCCCCGGCTAATGCACAATCCTCCCACTCCCCCCCCCCCCCCCCCCCCCCCCCCCGCTGCCCCCGTGCTGCGCCTGAATTCGGTGCTGTGCGGCCACTGCGCTGCGCCTGGAATACGTGCAAGCTCTGCCGCCGTGCGGTGCCTACATTCCATGCGGTGCCTGTATCTCACATGCGATCGCAGCCGCTCGTGAGCGTCCAATGCAGGGTCGACGCCCAGCAGCAGGCCGCAGTCCGCGCAGCCCTCCGCATAGCCCCTCCCACTGGCAAGGGAACGACCCGAATGTGCCCCGTTTGTCCCTGCGTTCTTGTTTCCATTGCGGGATCCCAAAACAGCCCATGCTGCGGCGCCTGCTGTGAGTCATGCCAACATGTGCTGTACAGCAGCGGAGGGCACGCCCCCGTCCCCCCCCCCCCCCCCCAATCTGGATGCTCACACGCTGCGCGCTGCGCAGATCACGCTGGAGCTGACGGACTCGAGCGGCGCGCCGGTCATGGCCTGGGAGGCCGGGGGCGAGTACACCCTCACCGTGACCCCGTACGACGCTGACGCGCCGACCAATGCATGGATCGACGCGCGCTTCGGAACCATGGCGCCCGCGGACACGGCGACTCACTCGCTGCCGTCCGACCCGGGCTGCCCCAACGCCATCTTCACCACCGCGCCGGTCGTCGGGCCGCACGTGGTGAAGTGGACGGCCCCGGTCGACGGCTTCCGAGACTGCTGTGCGAGATTCTCCACAGCGCAGGCCTCAGGAGCCACAGCCGGCTACGAAGCCTCTCTGGTGCGGCCGCGGCACGCCTCACATGCACGCCTTGCGCGCTGCGCGCAACCCGCACACATATCACGCGCCCAGCGTGTCTACGCACACACCCTGACAACAGCATGGCTTTGCGCGCCCCAGCCGAACCTCACAACGGATCTACTCATGAATTGCTGCTTTGCATCCAGACCGCCACTGAATCGACCACTCGCACTTCCGGCCCGCCGAAATGCCTGTGACAGTTGGTGCCGTGTCGGTGCTATGCGGCGCTGTGCACATGCATGCTGCGCGCACTGGGGCCGAAGTGTGACTGCTGCTCATGATTGCTACTAACACGGGCGCATACATACGGGTCTTTGCCTTCTCGTTACATATGGATGTATTCGTATACGGATGCAATCGCGAATTTCCGGTGCGTGTGTGCGTCCCCTTGCATGGTCAGGTGTCTCATGCTCCGGACCTCCATCGAGTGTTGTGTACTATATATGTGGAGTGCACGTGGGGCCTTGCGCTGCACAGCTGCCAGTGCTGTGCCGGTGCATACACCTCCCACGCTTGTTTCTGCCACTGTCGTGAACCAAACAAACAAAGGGAAAATAAAAGAGGATGAGTTGAGCCCCGAGCACACGGTCGCGGCTGAATTGCGGTACCGCTGGTCAATCTGGATGCCGGCCGAGCGTGGCTGGCTGGCGCCGCTTGGGCCTTACCACACAAACAAAACTCCAATGCGTGGGAGTCCGTACGCGTCATGTCGACTCGGATCAGCGTGCATTCATGCATTGACCAACGCCATGTCGAATCAGGCTCCGCTCCCCTCTCACCTTGTCTGCATGCGTCTGTGCCGCCATCCAATGCTCAAGCATTAATTCTCAGTATTCAAGTGCACGACCGTCGCCAATAGTCTCGCATCAGCACTGGCTGCGCCACGACTCCAAAGTTGTTGTGTGTGCCTGAACTGTGCTGTGCGTGCTGCTCGTGCTGTGTGGGCTGTGCGTGCTGTCATCCATGTGCACGCGGCTGCGGGTCCTGCTGTACCGACATCCGATGTGGAGAAGCTCCGCGCAGCACACTCGCCGCGCAGCACGCCCGCCGCGCAGCACACGCACCGCGATGCTTTGTCGTCATGCACGCACCATGACTCGTGGTCCATGAGCGGTAACGGTGTGTGCGGTTGCAGCTGGCGTTGCCGGGGCCAAGCAGCGGGCCCTGCGACCCGCAGTTTCTCCACCTAGCGGCTTATGCAGAAGACAGGCCGCAACTCGTGCCGGAGGAAGACAGCGTGCTGGGTGCAGATGCTGCGCATGACTACGACGATGGCGCTGGGCAGGCGGGAGATCACACGCATGGCGAGAGTGATCCTGCCCTCGCGGGCACAGCCGCGGCGGCTCCTGCTGCGACGGTCGGGGCGGCGGAGCAGGGGGTGGCGGAGGTCGGCGGAGCGGCCGGTGCGGCGGCATGGGCCGGTGTGACCGGCGCTGCGGCTGTGTGTCTGGCCGTGCTGGGCACGCTGTGAGCAGCTGGTGCTAGGCGTGCTGTGGCTGAGGAGGCGATGGAACGGGGATGGGGGGGACCCTGGGTGCTGTAAGTGGGCGCTGCCAAACTTTGGGCGGTGGCAGCACCACACGCATGTTGCACAGCACTCGCACCGCGCAGCATGGGGTTGTGCCAGCGTGGCGAGGCCTGCCTTGCGGAGGCCGGGGGGAGCATTGCAGTGTGGTTGCTGTTGGACTGGTAGAATCAATGAACAGAGCCAGAGATGCGTGTAGGCAGTAATAGCTAGATGCCGGCGGTGTCCGGAGCAGCCATGACACAATGCTGTGACATGCTGCGGATGCCGTGACACAGCGCGGATGTGAGAGCGGCCGCGGCGATGCATCGATGTATGGCTGCATGTAGACATGATGCATGTGAAGACCGATCATACGGTGTTAGGCATGTGCATATGGGGGCCCTGCAGCAGCATGCGCTGTGCTGCGGCGGGTCGGCGCCGATGGGAATGATCGGAATGATGGATGAGTTACGCAGTGAGAGCGCGGGATCGCAGGCATGTATGCTTCTCTCATACATATCACAGGGAAGTGGCCACTAGTGGAGCGATACCAGCATCGCAATGCACCGGCCCTCGAATGAAGAGCCTCATGCATGTGTTCTGATGACGCTCTGGCGAGAGTGAGCGTGGCCCGTGTTGCACCTGCCTCAGACTGCCAGAGGGTGTGGGATGTAAATGTCAATGTAAACGCATACTTACCGCAGCCGTCGAGGCCATTGACATCAATCTCAATGGAATAACAGCAGCCAACGAGGCCATTGACACACACGAGGCCATGAGGCCGTGATCATGCATGCAGCCAACGAGGCCATTGGCATCTCCGGTGAACCGTGACCCAGGAGCCGAAGGGGTAGACCAACCGGAAACCCCCGTCAGACAGGATGGTGGGGGATTGAGTAGAGGGGCGCCGATCGCCGGCTGCAAGTGGCACAGCCCATGGCTCCACCTCTCGCGAGGTTCGAAGCTAGCATGTGAGGCCGTTTCAATTGCATTACGTCATAGCTGTAACAGTGTGCAGGGGCCACGGCCCGGGTGCTCGCACAGGGCACCATGCAAAACTAAGCCACCTCGGCTACCGGAGCATGTGGCAGCTAGTTGAAAGGTGACCACCCGTGTGAGTGCTTCGGTTGCAACTGTGGGCTGGTCTGCAAACAACATATAAGAATCGGGCAACAGTGCAACTGTGGGCTGGTCTGCCTACTGCACCTACTGCTGTCATGCATGGGTTCTGCCGCCCGTGCGGTCTAGACCTCGCCAGGTGCATGCATGATCACGTTGCGTGCTGCGCGATACGGCCATCGCATCGCCGCGCTATCAGCTGCGGTGTCGCACCTGCAGCCTGTCTGCGTGCTGCGGGCAATGGTGCACCATGCATGTCACTGCATGCATCCGAGCTAGCTTGCCCTGCAATGCGTGCCATGCTGTGCGCCTGCAGCCTGCTGGGCCTGCTGTGTGCCTGCAGCAGGTCTGAGGGACATGGGTGCTGAGCTGAGGTGGATCATGTCCTCAGCGGCGCTCAGGGAAGCCAGCACGCAATCACAGCACGCAGCACGCAATCACAGCACGCAGCACGCAGCACGCAGCACGCAGCACGCAGCACGCAGCACGCAGCATACAGCAAACCACACACGGGCACACACAATTTACATGTACACCGTCATCACATCGCAAGCACCTGGTGCTTGCGTGTGGATTCTTCTTCCCGGTGGCGCTGGGTGTTTGCAGCTGCAAGTGGGATCTTCCATGAGTGCGGTTAACGTTGAAACGTTCATGGCAGCAAATAGGGCGGCCGTGCTGCTTGCGATGTTTGTTGTGTTACCTGCTTCCCTCCCTTGGCGCTGCTGGGGCCTTGATCTATCTCAGTGTAGCACAAGGAGCACAGTCACCCGGCAAGATGCGCTGAATCGGTGCGTGACGTCGACGTATCTCAGTGTCGCACAAGGAGCACAGTCACCCGGCAATTGAGATGCGCTGAAGTTGCGCTGAATCAGTGCGCGGCGTTGACGTGCACCGCTTCGGCAGCCGGTGCCCACTTGAATCTGGAGTGATTCCTGTTCTCGTTTCCATCGTGGTCTATCCGTTGCATCGTCTGCGACACTGAAACCTCAGGCAATTTGACCTTCCAGACCGCATGCATGCTTCCTTCCCGAACGTCCTACTAGTATGCCCCCTCCTATAGTATGCCCCCTCCTCCCCCACCTCGTGCCCCCTCCTCCGCCACCCCCTTACCCCTCTCCGGAGATCTCCTCCTTCCAGGACCCGATGCATGCGTGCTGGCAGTGCCACTGGCAGGCCCACTGCCAGGACAGTGTGGCTGTCCGACGCCTTTGGCTGTCCGACGCTTGTGGCTGTCCGATGCCTTTGGCTGTCCGACACGAGTCACCAGTTGGCTGCGGCTGCGGGCCGGCCACGAGTATACTCGTGACACATACCACGGCCAAGATTGGTAGACGCTGCATTTGCTAGTGATTTCTGTATACACTAGAGCTCGTGTCCATGGCATTGCATCATGATGGCACAATGCACAGGTACCATGGCGTGGCAGTACCTCCGCCAGATGGCACAGTGGTGGTGTTACAGAGAGAGAAATCATTGATGCAGGAGCCCAGCAGTGAGGGCGTCAACTTGTTGAACAAGCAAGCAGGCAACCAACCAAATGCCAGCAAGCGGCCGGCAGCAAGCAGCAACTGTCACAACTCATCAACCACTATGCACTGCCACAACGGCACACCAGCGCACACCACCACCACCACAACCACACAGTGGTGTGTGCTTCGCATCATGGTTGCCACATCGATCGTGATATCGCGAGGGAACAAACCTTCAATCGAACTCCGCGCGCTGGCGCATTGGAAAAGTGTACACAGCAGCGTGGCCACGCGTGGGAATGCTCCCTCACTGGGAGCGAACTGTTTCGTGGATCCTCTCCGGAGAGGATAGCGTGATTCTGGAGCTGTTTTGTTTCAGCTTGCGTACGTACGGCAATCGACCATGGTGAATGTGTTTGGTGCACTTCGTAGTCGGTACCATGCCTGCTTGTCTCTGTGTTCTACCACATTGTGGAGCATGACTCTGTAACGTTTCTCATACGTATACTGGGTGCGAACCTTGCCCGCATCCGACTCAAAGGCACCCCGGCCGAGAATGCGTACAGCATGCTCTAGGACTTCATCCGCCGTCAGCACCAGCACTTTCTCGCCGCGTGTGCAGTGCCAAAGGACGTCATCTGCGCTGTTATTCCACCCATGGCAGCTGGCATGATGTCCC
>JALKAD010000045.1:0-10675 GCA_024500015.1 Ulva compressa | reverse complement strand
TCCCGGGAAATGGAAGCAGCCAACCGTATTTTTAACGGGACACCGACCCCTCGAGGGCCCTCCGCGGGGGACCGGTCCTTGTGATCGCGTCAGCCATTCCTAGCCTACCAAAATGTCCGAACTGCGCTGGCCAAGATATGGTCTGAATAAATTTCCCTTGACAGACCAGCAGAAGCTCGGGACTGCCATTGTGCGAATGCGGGTGGATCGTTGAAATTGAATTCTTGCGAGCAAGCTTTCGGAGTATTCGTTTCTGGAGTTTGAACGGGTCAAACCACGATGTGCTCGATGGGATACTCAACGGCGGTTTTCGCCGTCACCGCTCTCGGTCTTGTGAATCAGGTGCTGTTCGTCTGCAGGTTATGCCAGAGCGTGTGCTTTGTTTAAATTTGAAGCACGCTGCCCAGCACTACCACCACTTGGTGGTAGTAGAACTTTCCACGATCGCGAGGAGCTCGCGCTGTTCCGTTGACTGCGCGTCACCCATGCGCTGTTATTCCATGAGATTGGCATCCTTACTGCCGCAAGGTGGGGCCTTGTGGTCAAGCTCGCTCCGTTGAGCCGCAGAGCAGGCGGTGCACGCGCCACAGTGCAACATGTACAGCAGAGCGTGCTGCGCGCGTTGATGGCAGCCAGCTCAAGCTCGGTGACGTGTGTGTGAGATTTCGGCGCTGGGTGGCTGCAAACCACCTAAATTCTCACTGGCGACGGCTATTCCTGACTCTGCTGGTGTCGTGTCTATGTCGGTTTGTTTGGCCTCGCTTGTGATCAATAGCTCACGGAACGGCCGCGCAAAAAAAGCGCTCACTATTTCGCATACTCGACCTGCTCGATGTCTAGCTGATCAAAGTTCGAGGTGGTTCTGACACGGCTGTACATGTACTTTGTTCAAACACCCCTGAAGCAACAAGCAGAACGCGCTCACTGCAGAAAGTGCACTGGCCCTTTGTCTCATACACGCTTGCAACAGATGAATCGCAACTCTGCTGGTTCTCGCCACCAACGGCGAATTATTCGTTGTGCGCGTGCTGGACGTCCGGATGCACGCGTACGCAGCACAGCGCGCGCACCAGATAGCTGTATAGCAATATTTTCTTCCTGCAGTCAAATCTTAGCGCCATTCTGGCTTGCGGCACCCACGGGAACGACACCCAGGGACCACGGAGGTGATAGCGTGCATGAGGAGCCTCGCAGACAAACCCGCCCTCCTTTGTACACCAGGCAACGTTTATGTAACTGTTACGCGCTATTGCAAGCTATATCTTGCCCTTCAGCCGGTCATTATCTTTGCGGTGACTGGTGGTTGGAGAAACCGTTTGCATGTTGAGTGGTCTGTTGCCTCGGCGCTGCTGGGTCCTAGATCTATCACTGTGTAACACACCATTTAGCCAAGGCTGCTGCGCTGCTTGCCTCCACAGCCCAGCTCGGCTCAGGCAGACTCGCAAAAATTCCGTACGCTGGATACATGGGTCTGTGCATGCATGGATATGTTCGTGTACATGGGTACAGGTGTACATGGCCTGGCAAGGGCTGTGACAGGCTGTGTGCCTTTAAACCAGTTTGGCTGGTTGTGTTTCTTTGAACCAGTACTGCTAAACGTTTTGCTGCGCGATCGGCCCGGCCACCCGTGCTGCGTGATCGGGTCGGCCACCCGGGCTGCCCGAGCCGCAATTGAGGCGCGGGGATGCTGTGCTTCAAGCACAGGTGAGCTGAAGCTGTGTGTTACACGGCGATAGATCCCGGCCCCAGCAGCGCCGAGGAAGGAAGCGAGTATGATCACAAGCAGCACGGCCAACAGACATGCTGCCACGGATCCCACTGGAACTGTGTGTAGCTGACGGGGAACTGTTGTGATTGTGCTCCCCGCACCGTTATCATAAAATCGTGTGACGCGTTTGCCCTTCCCTGTTCGATCAGGACACCGCACGGCCACAAGCCGCCATGGCAGACACAGCCTAGGGATCATGTGCATTGCCCAAGCCAAAACCCAAGCATCCACAGTGACAGACAGCATGCAGCACGCTCACAACATGCAGCACAACATGCAGCACAACATGCAGCCCAACATGCAGCACAACATGCAGCACGCTCACAACATGCAGCACGCTCACAACATGCAGCACGCTCACAACATGCAGCACGCTCACAACATGCAGCACGCTCACAACATGCAGCACGCTCACAACATGCAGCACGCTCACAACATGCAGCACGCTCACAACATGCAGCACGCGCACAACATGCGATGCCACACATAGTGTCTCTCTCTCCTTTCACAGACGTGAGCGTGCCCCCATCCACACAGGTGTCGACGTCCACACGGGACACACACATGTGCGGACTTGGGTGATGGCTGACCCTATTGCAGCCTACCCGCCGTCTCCTATCGACTCTCTCCATGCCCTCTGAGACTGTGTCATCCTTCTTGTCCGCCCCTGTACATGTACGTAGGGGTGCTGTGGCCGGTGCTATGGCCGATGCCCGGTCTGGAGTTGTACCCCGATTGTTTATTTGATTACTTGTTTGTTTTATTAAATCATACATACCCAAGTCAATGGCATGATGTAAATAGTACAAATACACCTAGGTTATGTGACATGGCACATGTGAGACACCTATGGCTGACTGCATCACGCACCAGGGGCCACACTGCAGCAGTTCACACCATCAAGCCGGCTCCCGCGAGGATTTACTCATACATTAGATCATACATACTCGCTGCCGCTCACGCACGCATGCACACATCCATCGGGCAAGGCCTGCCTGCACCACCCCGGCATGCATGAGCTCAGCACGACTGCTGCCCGGAGCCCGCACCATAACTACCCTCCCCCCTGCTGCAGGTCGCCGCATGGCCGTCTCTGTACAACAGCATGTTTGCGCTATGTGAAATTCCGGACAAGGGCTATCTTGGCCACATGGCCCCAACGGAGAACGATGCGGTACGCCTTTCCCACTATAGCTGGCTAGCATCGACGCCGAGCGCCGCTTGGCATACGTGTGGCTGCCACAGGCATCGCTGCCCCCATCTGCAGATCTCCCCCCAGCCTGAGATGTCTGATCCATCCCACATCATGCCTCTCTGTCTTCCACAGCACCATGATGCTACAGAGCAAGGGGTCCATCGCTGTCCAGAGTTCTTGCACGTGCCACAACACCGTTCTGCGCCGGTAGCCGGCACGCTCGATGGCACACTACGGTAGCCGATCCAATCGCCATCCAGTCCCGGCAGCCGCGGGCGCACAGACTGATCTCCTGCCATTGCCGGCTGCCGCAGCTGCTGCATGCATGCCTGCAGGCTCATGCATGCCTGCATATCTCCTCCCCCCCACTGGGGGGCCCCGCCCCAGTCCTGCCGCGTAGCCCAGCAACCGCAAGCCAAATCCCCTGCCCGGCCACGATCACCCTCCGGGCCCGGCGCGCACTCGTAATGCATGCTGCGTGCTGTGCAGATCACGTTCGACCTGACCGACGCGACCGGCGAGCCGGTCACAGCGTGGGAGGCGGGAGCAGTGTACACCCTGACCGTGGCACCCTACGACACCGCCTCGCCGACAAACGCATGGGTGCACGCCTCGGTCGGCACCCTCGCGCCCGTGAACGCGACGTCGCACGAGTCTGCCGCAGCGTGCGACGCGGCGGTCTTCAGTACCGGGCCGATCTCGGGGCCGCACGTCGTGACATGGACGGCCCCCGCCAACGACTCGACCTGCGTGACCGTGTCCTCTGCTCAGGCCACCGGGCCCAGCGCTGGCTACGATGTGGGCCTGGTGCGTGGGAGGCCACATGCATCTGTGTCATGCATGTGCATCTATCGCCACGACCCTGCCATGACTTTCCAGCTGACTGCTTGCGGCCATGCTGTCTCAAGCATGCATGTTCGCCTGCTGCGTCTACGGCTGGAGGCAGATGCGGCCACGCTGCGCTGCCGCCATCAGGCCTGCAGCTATCAGATGTTCCACATGTCCTGACTGACTGCGCCCACTTGCGTGTCCGACACTTGCATCGTTGTTTGGTTCCGTGCTCGCTTCCCTCGGCGCTGCTGGGGCCTTGATCGATCTCCGTATCTCACATGCATGTTTGGCGTATGCATTCGGTGGACAGGGGCAGCTGTCTCTGCATGCAATTGCAACTGAGGGAGCCTAGGCCCATGCATGTGCCCGTTGTGTCTTGGCAGGCGTCAAGGGTTTGCCCAGCGTCAAGCACCGTTGTGTCAGCGACTCGGCAGAGTCTGGTGTGAAACAGCGTGCATGCATGATGACGTCGCCAGGCTGCGAACGGCAACGTCGTCTGTGGCCGGCACACCAGTGGCAGGCCTCTGTCCAATGCATGCACAGTGCTGGCCAACGGTGCAGGTGTCTCTGCCCGGCGCGGCGGCGGCGCCGTGCACCCCTCCTGTTCTGGTCGTCTCCGATGAGGCGCCCCACACACACGACGATGAGGACGATGATCATGAGCACGATCACGAGGATGAGGATCACGATCATGAGGATGAGGATGAGGATGAAGATCACACGGGAGAGGCTCCCGCGGCGGAGGAGGGCCCTGTGGAGGCGGACGGCGCCGCTTCGAGTGCAGCCTGGGCCACCGCCGCCGCGGCCGCATGCGTGGGGGCCATGGCGTGGCTGTGAGCAGCGGCCGTGTGCTGCGCGTGCTGTGTGGGGGAAGCGTTGCCGGGGGTGCGGTTGACGTTGGCGCAGGGCTGAGGAGGCAGTGGATCGGGGATGGCAGGGAACAACGGGCTTTAAGAAGTCGTTGCCAAACTTTGGGCAGCGGCAGCACCGAAGGCCACTGCGCAGCATGGGGGCCGTGCCAGCGTGGCAAAGCCTCCCTGGCGAGAGCTGGGGGAAGCAGCGCGGTGTGATTGCTGCTGGACCAGTAGAATCAATGAACAGAACCAGAGATGCGTCTAGGCAGCTGGGATGGGGCGACACCGGGATTTCCCGATGTCGGGATTTTGGTGGTCTGGTCCGATACATCGGGATTTATTGGTCGAAAATTTTTGACCTGTCAAGTGGGGTCTATAGCGAAATGGGCAGAGTAGTGAGGTTTGTGACACAATGGCACAATTTTGTTCACTGCTGGTACTAGGAAGACCCACCTTCAAATCAAACCATGACTCCAGAGCAGCACATTGAACTCAACATCATCAGCAGTGATATCCATGCTCGCTGGGAGGTGGTCCATCCGCGCCCTCGGGGCATGATCACCGCTAAATAATGATCAGTGCAATCAGTGAAATGATCAGTGGCATCAACGTCCGGTACCACTCAAGCATACATCTTGCGGAACGTTGTGATATGGTCTGGGCTCCCGTCTGTACATGCGAGTGTTGCACAGATGTGCCGTGCAATTGCACGCGGGCCGGCCTCAGGGAAGTGACCATCCGCAACACCAGCAACTGCTTTGTCATCTTTACGACTGTTTGAAATATCAACAGTTGTACAGTGGGCCTTCGATTGAAGTGTCGCTACACGGCGCTTAGTGTCTGGTTGCACGTATGCCATGCAGTGCTTCAATACGGGCATCACGCGTGTGGTAGTCTGATACACACGTCGCCGCAGTACCCGGATGTGCCGGGCACGCGGCTTCCTGTGCAGCCACCGGGCCCCTCCTGTGAGTCTGCCAGCTGTGCTGCCGCTGGTGCGGCCACTCCACCCACCCCGCCCCCCAGCGCCTCGGTCGTGCCTTCAACCCAGCTTGGCACCCAGGCGCACGCGCGGGCCCCACATGCCCCCTTGCGCCCCTCCGGACCAACGGACACCCCTGCTCCGCTCGGCGACGCCGCCACGACCGCCGGCACCTCAGAGGGTGTAGCCGCCGCGACCGCGCTCGCCGCTGCTGCCATCTCGGCCGTCATCGCCATGACCGGGGTCGCAACTGCTGCGGCCGGTGCCATGAACGTCGACGTCCTCGGCGAAGCGGCCGTCGGCCGCGCTGGCGTGAAGGAGCTCAGCGCGGCCACTGCCGCCGCCGCCGTCGTGGACGCGGAGGTGGACGCCCCAGCCGGCCTGTGCACGGTGCGGCGTGATCCCTGCCGCTTGGTGGGCCCGGCGGCCCCTAGTCAGCGGCAGCGCATGCCCCAGGGTCGCCGGGGCCGCGCGGCCGCGGCTTGCGCCCGCCCGCTGCCCTCCCGCTCGCAGCGCGACCCGGAACGGGGCGACCTGCTTGTGATGATGCCCTGCGATACTATCGTGGCCGATGTGTGCGTGACCTGCGCGGTGGCCCCCTCCCGAGTCGTCGCCGCGGCAAACAGGCCCGGCGCTGCAGCCCAGCTGATGGACGACAGAAAGCGTGACAAATACGGCCGCTTTGGCACGGGCGCGTGCCGCTTCGAGTCCCTGTCGCATGAGATGTTTGGCTTCCTGCTTTTGCCTTCCTGAATAAGATTGCTGACTGCGCTGCGGCTTCAGGGGCCATGTCTAGGCGAGTTTTCTTGCAGAATGCCATGTGCGAACTCTCCACCACCCTCTGCCGTGGTGTGACGCGCCAGGTCCTCGCTGCGGCTCCGCTGCGCATGCGGCCGGCAGGGCGGGCGGTGCTGCCTGGCCACACTGTCCCGCCGGACGTTTTGTAGGCGGCCGCTGGCCGCTACGACGGACCAGGGGCCGCGGCTGCTGCGGCGATGGCTGGCCCCACATCTTTCCGTGCTCGCCCCCCCGGTCTTCCCATGGGTGGCCGGGGGCTGCAGTGGGGTAGGCGATGCAGCGCCACGAGCGCCCTTCATGCCTCGCCCTTACGCCCCTGCCGGGCTGCATGCGCAGTTGGGAGGCTGGTACACCCCGCCCCGAGGGGGGGGGGTGCGCCCCCGGGTTCTCTTGGGCGGGAGCCCGCGGTGGAGTGCTCGGGCGGGGCTGGTTGCGGTGGTGGTGCTGTTGTTGGGAGGATGGTGGTAGCTGGGCCTGCTGGGGGCGGCCGCCAGCTCGGGGTGCGGACGGTCGCTGTGTGCGGCTTTGGCGTGGTTGACGCGGTGGTGGGGTGCGGTGGAGTGCGCGTGTGTGGCTGCGCGGGTGTGGTTGTGTCAGGTGTGCCGGTTCGTTGTGGCTTTTCGCCTGGGACTGTTAACAATTGCTGCTTGTTGCTGCCTGCTTGCGGGGTTTTAGTCGTCTGGTTTCCTGCTGTTCCCCTCGCAATGCACCGGCCCTCGAATGAAGAGCCTCATGCATGTGTTCTGATGACGCTCTGGCGAGAGTGAGCGTGGCCCGTGTTGCACCTGCCTCAGACTGCCAGAGGGTGTGGGATGTAAATGTAAATGTAAACGCAAACTAAGTACTTGCCGCAGCCGTCGAGGCCATTGACATCAATCTCAATGGAATAACAGCAGCCAACAAGGCCATTGACGCACACGAGGCCATGAGGCCGTGATCATGCATGCAGCCAACGAGGCCATTGACATCTCCGGTGAACCGTGACCCAGGAGCCGAAGGGGTAAACCAACCGGAAACCCCCGTCAGACAGGACGGTGGGGGATTGAGTAGAGGGGCGCCGATCGCCGGCCGCAAGTGGCCCAGCCCATGGCTCCACCTCTCGCGAGCTTCGAAGCTAGCATGTGAGGCCGTTTCAATTGCATTACGTCACAGCTGTAACAGTGTGCAGGGGCCACGGCCCGGGTGCTCGCACAGGGCACCATGCATAACCAAGCCACCTCAGGTAAGGGAGCATGTGACAGCTAGTTGAAAGGTATTCACCCGTGTGAGTGCTTCGGTTGCAACTGTGGGCTGGTCTGCCTACTGCAAACAACACATATGAATCGGGCAACTGTGCAACTGTGGGCTGGTCTGCCAAAAAAAAAAAAAAAAAAAAACCAATCGGGTATCACGCCAAACCCAAACGGGCATCCGCCACAGCGCCCCTGCGGACAGGGGCGGAAGAACGGTCAACACAAGCAACCTGCCTACTGCACCTACTGCTGTCATGCATGGGTTCTGCCGCCCGTGCGGTCTATACCTCGCCAGGTGCATGTATGATCACGCTACGTGCTGCACGATACGGCCGCATCGCATCGCCACGCTATCAGCTGCGGTATCACGCCTGCAGCCTGTCTGCAGGCTGCGGGCAATGGTGCACCATGCACGTCACTGCATGCATGCGAGCTAGCTTGCCCTGCCATGCGTGCAATGCTGTGCGCCTGCAACAGGCCTGAGGGACATGGGTGCTGAGCTGAGGTGGATCATGTCCTCAGCGGCGCTCAGGGAAGCAAGCTCGCAATCACAGCACGCAGCGCGCAATCACAGCACGCAGCACGCAGCACGCAGCATACAGCAAATCGCACACGGGCACACACCGCCATCACATAGCAAGCACCTGGTGCTTGTGTGTGGATTCTTCTTCCCGGTGGCGCTGGGTGTTTGCAGCTGCAAGTGGGATCTTCCATGAGTGCGGCTAACGTTGAAACGTTCATGGCAGCAAATAGGGCGGCCGTGCTGCTTGCGATGTTGGTTGTGTTACCTGCTTCCCTCCCTTGGCGCTGCTGGGGTCTTGATCTATCTCAGTGTAGCACAAGGAACACAGTCACCCGGCAATTGAGATGCGCTGAAGTTGCGCTGAATCGGTGCGCGGCGTTGACGTGCACCGCTTCGGCAGCCGGTGCCCACTTGAATCTGGAGTGATTCCTGTTCTCGTTTCCATCGTGGTCTAACCGTTGCATCGTCTGCGACACTGAAACCTCAGGCAATTTGACCTTCCAGACCGCATGCATGCTTCCTTCCCGAACGTCCTACTAGTATGCCCCCTCCTATAGTATGCCCCCTCCTCCCCCACCTCGTGCCCCCCTCCTCCGCCACCCCGTTACCCCCCTCCTCCTTCCAGGACCCGATGCATGCGTGCTGGCAGTGCCACTGGCAGGCCTGTGGCTGTCATACGCCTTTGGCTGTCCGACGCCTGTGGCTGTCCGACGCCTGTGGCTGTCCGACACGAGTCACCAGTTGGCTGCGGCTGCGGGCCGGCCACGAGTATACTCGTGGCACATACCACGGCCAAGATTGGTAGACGCTGCAGTTGCTAGTGATTTCTGTATACACTATAGCTCGTGTCCATGGCATTGCATCATGATGGCACAGTGCACAGGTACCATGGCGTGGCAGTACCTCCGCCAGATGGCACAGTGGTGGTGTTACAGAGAGAGAAATCATTGATGCAGGAGCCCAGCAGTGAGGGCGTCAACAAGCAAGCAGGCAACCAACCAAATGCCAGCAGGTGGCCAGCAGCAAGCAGCAACTGTCATAACTCATCAACCACTATGCACTGCCACAACGGCACACCAACGCACACAACCACCACCACAACCACACAGTGGTCTGTTGCCTCGGCGCTGCTGGGTCCTAGATCTATCACTGTGTAACACAGTGGTGTGTGCTTCGCATCATGGTTGCCACATCGATCGTGATATCGCGAGGGAACAAACCTTCAATCGAACTCCGCGCGCTGGCGCATTGGAAAGGTGTACACAGCGTGGCCACGCGTGGGAATGCTCCCTCACTGGGAGCGAACTGTTTCGTGGATCCTCTCCGGAGAGGATAGCGTGATTCTGGAGCTGTTTTGTTTCAGCTTGCGTACGTACGGCAATCGGCCACGGTGACTGTGTTCGGTGCACTACGTAGTCGGTACCATGCCTGCTTGTCTCTGTGTTCTACCACATTGTGGAGCATGACTCTGTAACGTTTCTCATACTTATACTGGGTGCGAACCTTGCCCGCATCCGACTCAGAGGCACCCCGGCCGAGAATGCGTACAGCATGCTCTAGGAGTTCATCCGCCGTCAGCACCAGACTCAAACCACGATGTGCTCGATGGGATACTCAACGGCGGTTTTCGCCGTCACCGCTCTCGGTCTTGTGAATCAGGTGCTGTTCGTCTGCAGGTTATGCCAGAGCGTGTGCTTTGTTTAAATTTGAAGCACGCTGCCCAGCACTACCACCACTTGGTGGTAGTAGAACTTTCCACGATCGCGAGGAGCTCGCGCTGTTCCGACTGCGCATCACCCGTGCGCTGTTATTCCATGAGATGTGCATCCTTACTGCCGCAAGGTGGGGCCTTGTGGTCAAGCTCGCTCCGTTGAGCCGCAGAGCAAGCGGTGCACGCGCCGCAGTGCAACATGTACAGCAGAGCGTGCTGCGCGCGTTGATGGCAGACAGCTCAAGCTCGGTGACGTGTGTGTGATATTTCGGCGCTGGGTGCCTGCAAACCACCTAGATGCTCACTGGCGACGGCTATTCCTGACTCTGCTGGTGTCGTGTCTATAGATGTCGGGTTGTTTGGCCTCGCTTGTGATCAATAGCTCGCGGAACGGCCGCGCAAGATAAGCGCTCACTGTTTCGCATACTCGACCTGCTTGATGTCTAGCTGATCAAAGTTCGAGGTGGTTCTGACACGGCTGTACATGTACTTTGTTCAAACACCCCTGAAGCAACAAGCAGAACGCGATCACTGCAGAAAGTGCACTGGCCCTTTGTCTCATATATGCTTGCAACGTATGAATCGCGGAGGCTGCACCTCTGCTGGTTCTCGCCACCAACGGCGAATCATTCGTCCGCATGCACGCGTACGCAGCACAGCGCGCGCACCAGATAGCTGTGTAGCAATATTTTCTTCCTGCAGTCAAATCTTAGCGCCATTCTGGCTTGCGGCACCCACGGGAACGACACCCAGGGACCACGGAGGTGATAGCGTGCAGAAG
>JALKAD010000440.1:0-14559 GCA_024500015.1 Ulva compressa | reverse complement strand
AGCCAAGTGTAAGCAGCGGCCTTACAAGCTGTCACACACTGAGCTCAAGGCCTTTGAGGCCCAAGTGGCCTTGCTATTGCAGCAAGGCATCATCAAGAAAGCCAATGGTCCCACTGACTTTCTCTCTCCAGTGTTGTTTGTGCCCAAACCGCGCAAGCCAGAGGAGCTGAGGATGTGTGTGGACTTTCGAAGGCTCAATGCAGTCTCCATGAGAGACTACCATGCTCTACCAAACATCAAGGATTTGCTTCAATCCATGAAGGGCTGTAAGTATTTCACAGCCCTGGATCTCACATGGGGCTTCTGGGCTCTCCCAATAGTGGAAGAAGACCAGCACAAGACTGCTTTCACTGGCCCGGATGGTGAAGTGTATGTCTGGACGAAAGCTCCCATGGGGCTCACAAATTCGCCGGCAGCATTTCAGAGACTTATGAGCCACGTGCTCAGAGGCATCAAGGGCGTCACCGTGACAGTCTACATTGACGACATCACGATCTTCTCTCGGACGTGGCAGGAGCACCTACGCATCCTCGAACAAGTGTTCGCGAGGCTGAAACAGTCCGGCCTGAAAGTCAAGTACGCGAAATGCGTTTGGGCTGCAGCGGAGTGCAGAGTACTCGGTTCG
This sequence comes from Ulva compressa, assembly GCA_024500015.1. Taxonomy (NCBI): domain Eukaryota; kingdom Viridiplantae; phylum Chlorophyta; class Ulvophyceae; order Ulvales; family Ulvaceae; genus Ulva; species Ulva compressa. Next base: position 13,934 of record JALKAD010000440.1, on the reverse strand, counting down.
ATCGTCAGCGAGAACGGCATCATGCCGGATCCTGACAAGGTCGCAGCCGTGAACAAGCTACCCGTGCCCCGCAACGTTGCGGACATCCGCAGCTTCCTGGGAGCGACCGGATACTTCCATGATCACATACAAGGCTATGCAGCCAAATCAGCGCCCCTGAGAGCGCTGCTGAAGAAGAACGTGCAGTTCGTCTGGTCTGACGATTGCCAACGCGCGTTTGAGCAGCTCAAGGCAGACTTGGTGTCGCCAGCTTGCCTGCGCATGCCAGATCCAGAGAAGCCGTTCATTCTGACCACAGATTGGTCCAAGCTGGCTGTAGGCGCAGTCCTCAGTCAAATGCAGCCTGCAGATGCAGACGACCCAGATTCTACAGAGAAGGAGTTTGTGATAGCTTATTCCAGCCGAGGTCTCACCCAAGCTGAAAGCCATTATGCTCCCACTGAAGGAGAGTGTCTAGCTCTGGTCTGGGCTACCAGAAAATTCAGGCAGTACTTGCATGGCTGCAAGTTCAAAGTCCGCACGGACCATGCAGCCCTGAAATGGCTCTCCACAGCTCGGTTTGAAAATTCAAAGCTCGAGCGCTGGTCAATGCGCCTCCAGGAATTTGACTACGAAGTTGAGTACCTGCCTGGCCCTCAGAATGTGGTGGCTGACCACCTTTCCCGGCACTTCCCCCACATGGAAGCCGGCAGTGTCACAGCAGTGGCTGGGCACCTGGCCTTCGCGACCGAGGGTCGCATGCTGGACATTGAAGAAGCCGGATATGACACGCTGGACCCCCAGTCGTGGTGCATGGGCTCACTACAAGAGCTCTGGTATTCTGGTGACACTCAGGCCATCAACAAACAGCCTTGCACCGTTTGTGGCGCAGCTGAAGGCTACGCTCACATGCTGTTGTGCGACACATGCAATCGGCCGTTCCACCTCCAATGCCTTCACCCGCCACGCTCAGTAGTGCCGGACGGCGCTTGGCATTGCCACCTCTGCGACGAAGCCTACGCCAACGTAGATGAATTCCGCAGAGATGACCCGATACTGTTTGCTCGCAGAGGCGATCCCTACTTCCACGAGCACGCCGCCCTGTTGCGCGCATACTTGCAGCGCCAGGAGCGCGAAATCGTGACGTACCATGAGGGCCTGGCTGCCCCAGAGGACTTCAACGTCAGGGACGCGTCAGCGCAAGCCCGGGCCAGCGCTGAAGAGGTGTTCCACCCAGACATGCCCAAAGCGCTAAAGCGCAAGATTCGAAAGAAAGCAGCAGATTTGCGGCTGCACCCTACGCTACCAGACTGGTTATCAGTGCATGCTCAGCTCCGCACAGGTGACCGCCTGTGGCTAGCAGTGCCCCCTGTGGCCTACAGATGGGGCCTGATCGGAGCGTACCATGACCGCATGGGCCACGCTGGCGTCAGCCAGACGCTAGCAGTCCTGCATCAGCACTACCACTGGCCCCCCCCCCCCCCCCCCCCCCCCCCCTTCCCCCCCCCCCCCCCCCCCCCACCCCCCCCCCCCCCCCTCCCAACCCCCCACAAACGGCTCCGGCAGTAGCCTGGAGGGCGGCGGGGCACTGGCCTGGCATCAAGCTCGATGTTGCGGCCCACGTGGAGCAGTGCCATGCATGCCAGGTCAAGCGGCTCGAGCTGCAACAAGTCGCGGATGTGCAGACTCCTCGCATGAGCGGTCCCTTCCGCCATGTTCACATCGACTTGGCTGGGCCGTTCCCGTTGCGCCAGGTCAAGCCGACCCAGGTCGCTGGACGCGCTGGTCGCACCAAACCCACCCTGTCCACAGCGCAGACAGGGAAGGCGTATGTATGCCTGATGGGTGATTATTTTACCAAGGCGGCAGAATTCACATATCTGCCGGACAAAAGCGCAGACACGGTGGCGCGTGCCGTGCATGATTCATGGTTCATGCGCTTCGGTGTTCCCGAGTGGGTGACCACTGACAACGGCACAGAATTTTCCGGCGTGTTCCGCCATCAGCTGGAGCGCTTCGGCGTCGATCATGTGCACACCTCTGCATACCACCCTCAATCCAATGGTGCTGTGGAGCGTCTCGTGCGCACGATGAAGACGATGCTGGCAGCCAAAGTTGCCGGTGCTGTGCATGACTGGGCAGCCTTGCTGCCTCAGACACGCATGGAGTACATGCAACGGCGCCACGCCTCGACTGGCTACTCGCCAAACGACCTCACATATGCACATCGGCTGCAGCTGCCGGCCCCAGTGGGCCCGCGAGCTGCACGGCCCCATGTTGCCTCGGTTTCGCTGCCGCCACAGCCGGTGGACGCGTATGTGCAGCGTCGTGATGACGCCGCCCAAGCGATGGCGTCCAGAGTATACGACAACATTTTGAAAGCGCAACAGCGCAATGCCGACAGGCAAGCCCGCCTCCTGGCCTCTCGCAAGCCTAGGAGGGGGAGGAAACTACAAGCTGGAGACCTTGCTTACGTCCTTGAACGCGGGCTAAGTAAGAAGAATACGGTGACAGGACCCTTCGTGGTCGAAAGCATCTCAGGAAGCCAAGTGGCTCTGCGCACCACCCTCAACGTGCCAGACCAGGACGTGCGCCACTTTACAGCGCATGTCGAACGAGTGGCCAGATGCACGACCGTCACGGACGCGTTAGAAAAGCTTCTGCGCGCCGTGGGTTCACCAATGAGGCCACCACCTGATCACATGGCTGCACAGCATGCAAGCTAGTGCCATGCCACCCCCTTCGGCGTCTTTGTAAGATCATGACAGATGTCATGGCTTACATGTGTAACTGAGCCGTGCTGGTTGCCCGCAGCAGCCACACATGGTCACAGTGCACCACACAGGCCGCATGCATGCTGCGTGCATGACATGCATGCATGTAGCACCCTGTGGTGTTCGCCGGATCTGCTCAGCGCCGTCATTCGCTGACCCGCTCTACTCCGCACTCAGCCGCACTTAGGCAGGCTGCGCACTGCTGTTGACCGGGTTTGTTGGGCAACAAAACAATCTGTTTAGCAGTTATCAATTGATCATCCATTCAGTTCAAGTGCGACAGTAGTCCTGGTGTTTGCTAGAGATGTAGTTGAGGTTTTTGAGAGACAGTCTGAGGACAGACCGAGCGAAGACGTCGTTGGTGAGGAAGTGTGAAGGGAGCGTGAGCGAAGAAATACAGAAAACAGAGAAGCACAGGTCCATCGAGTACCTCGTGCAAGTGAGATATTCAAGACAAGACTCAAGGCACCCGGCCCATTACCATTGAGGTCCGAGGTGCGCCAGACCCATTACCATTGAGGTCCATGGCGAGACAAGTTCAAGTACAAGATTCATTCAAGAGAAGTGAATTATCAGCGGACCAATGACTAGCATTGCGATCGCTCTCCCTGTGGCTACAGCATCCCTAGTTTATCCCCATTTTAGGACCATTTATACCTGGCCTTAGGCCCATATACATGTCCTAGGCTCATACACCTGCCTTAGGCATTCCCTTGGAACCACTCTGGTTCAAGGTCTTTGTAAGATCATGACAGAGCCGGTGTTGCAGTACCATGCGCCTAATTCGCATGCACGTGTAAGTCAAATTCACGCGCGGTTCAACCGCGTTGATCCACGACGGACAGATCGGAATCGGCATTCATCATGGATCTGCGCTTGGTGACCCCGCCGTGCCCCGCGCCCACTTCCGCAACCGTGTGAACGAACCGATGTGCCTCTGGCTCAACCCTGCCGCGTTTCTTATGCAAAGGGGGAATGAACTTGGCCTCCTCCTCCCTCTTCACTCCTCCCCGGGCACCCCCGCCCTTATCCTCAGCCCCTCCCCGGACACGGCTTGTATCGCGATCGCGGCGTTCGGGCTGGTGGATGCATCTGCGGCCCCTGTAACAGGTAGCTGGGGGCCGCGGCGTTCGGGCTGGTGGATGCATCTGCGGCCCCTGTAACGGGTAGCTGGGGGCCGCGGCGGTGGCGCCTGTGTTGACTGCTGGGGTCGGATCGGCGCCCGCCGGTCCGTCCGGTACATGCTGACTGTGTCTGACATGTGCGTGGACTGTGCGCTACTGCGCAATGCTGCGCTCGCTTCCTGCGTTCTTTGTGTGTGTGTGTGTGTGTGTGTGTGTGTTCGTGCCGGCGCTGGTCCGTTCTAGCGTTGGCTCGTGTGGAGAGTGGCCTTGGGGCTTGTGATGGTTTGTCTGTTTGCCTGTTGCCTGCTTTGTTGCCTCGGCGCTGCTGAGTGCTAGATCTATCACAGAGTAACACATCGCCAGTCACACCTTGCACCACCAGGGGTAGGCGATGCCGCGCCACGAGCGCCCTTCATGCCTCGCCGTTACGCCCCTGCCGGGCCGCCGTCGTGAGGCTGGTACGCCTCGCCCTGAGGGGAGTGTGCGCCCCCGGGCTCTCATGGTCGGAGTGGCCATGTTGCTCGCGGTGAAGTGAGCGGGCGGGGCTGGTTGCGGTGGCGCTGGTGCTGTTGGGAGGATGCTGGTGGCCGAGCCTGCTGGGGGCGGACGGCAGGGCGGGATGCGGACGGTCTCTGTGTGCTGCTTTGGCGTGTTTGACGTGGGTGGTGCGGTGCTGTGTTACACAGTGATAGATCTAGGACCCAGCAGTGCCGAGGCAACGCGGGTGGTGCGGTGCTGTGGAGTGCGCAGGTGTGGCTGCGCGGGTGTGGTTGTGTCAGTTGTGCTGGTTCGTTGTGGCTTTGCGCCAGGGGCTGTTGGTGCTTGTTGCTCCCTGCTTGCGCAGTTTTGGTCCTCTGATTTCCTGCTGTTGCCCTTGCTGCCGGCCTCTTGCGTTGATCTCCGTGTAACACCTTGCGCCACCACCCGACAGCAAGCAACCAACCCACGGCCTGCATATGCGTGCTGTCACAGGTGGCGCCATCAACGCACACAATCATGCCCGAGGGCGCACATGCTAGTCCAAGTATCCTCCGTTCGAGCCGCGGAGCAGGCGCCCACCGGCGGCAGGAGCACCGCCCCCCGGATGGCGGCCCAGCAGATGTACGAATACAACGTCACGCCGTGTGCCTGACCCCCATGGCCCCCTGCGCGCGGTAACCCACAGCCGACCGCGGGGACGCGGATGCGTTTAAACCCGCCCAGACAGGGCCTCGGCCAGCACCGTTGCATCTGATCATGAGTCTGCAGAGCCTGCAGACCCCAGCGCAGCACAGCGGACACTGGCGTCCTACAGACTGTCCGATGGGAGCATTTGGCCATGAAGCATCGCCTGCAGCTGCCCTGAACGACGGCTGCGCAGCGGAGGCACTACGAGGACCTGTTTGCACGACCGTGTGCTTTCCACAGGCTGTGTTGTGCAGTGCTGACTGTGTCGCTCACATACGTCATATTCGGGCATTAGCGTGCCAGACCAAATAGTACGTCCCCGGTCGAGCATATCGCATGCAATCTGCCATGTCAGCGCATGCGCATCTTCCGGCGTATCCGAGGTCCCGCAGCATGGCGGCTGCAACTTCGCCACGTGGTGGGAACAGCCCGACCGGGCCCATCTGGGCCTTCGTCGTGACGCACATGCGTCGTCAGATATGCTCATGTCTATCCTTGTGCCCACTCGGATGCCGTGAAAAGCAATGACAGCAAGCAGAAGACGCGATAATGCCCACCTGCTGCGAGCGACGTAGAGTCGTTGGACATGCCTGCGGTCGCGTGCACGTCGTGTGTATAGGGCGCAGGAGGACGGGGTGCTGTTGACTCAGCACTTCGGAACTCCAGCGAGTGAATCCATGCATTTGCATCTACACGCACTGTGTTCATCTCCGTTTAACACACGCACTGTGTTCTGCAGAGGCACTGTTCTGGGCTGTACCATCTCCCAGCCAGGCATCTCTGTATTGTGTGTATGTATGCCCGGGCCCTCGAACTCGGACAGAGCTGTCGAAAGTGGTCGCAGCCTTATGCCACACACAATTCCTGCGCCCAGCATCAGAGCATGGTATGTCCCGTGTTATTGCATTCAAAAGTTTTGCATAGCTCTCCGCAATGTTCAGCGGCCGCGCGTCAGAATAGGTGTCAAATCGATAGTGGCTACAAGCACCCAGAATGGGGCACATCTTCGCACCCATACCTGCAGGGGCGTCGAACCTGGTTACTGCCCATGCTATTTAAGCTTGGAGTGGGCATACGCTATCTGCCTCGGCAAATTTGATTCTATTCACCCGTTGAACTTTCGCAAATTTCTTAAGCTGACGGAACACCCTGCCGCATGCCGCGTACGTACCATGCACGTACCATGCAGTGATCACCGGTCTGCTGCAGAAGACGTCTGCCTTGGCGAACACAATCATGGGACCTGAACATCCACAGCCGCAGAGCTGATGTATCATCTTTCACCCGGAGGCATCTAGTGCCTAGATGCTGCTGCTGAGAACGTCTTCTGGACAGGCCTTGCGCATCGCGGGTAGGCTGCAGCACGTACAGTCGCACACCAAGTACATCTGCACCCAAGCGATTGCTAGAGTCAGTGCTGGAAATGGTCATGTTTGTTGGCGTATGCCTCAGTCTTTGAGACTGTTCTAGGCGGCGCGGCCATGGCCGGTGCACTGCGCAGGATCGCTGTCATTTGAGCATCATGTGTGCTGGATGCGAGACGTAGCAGTCAGATCCAACGTAAAAAAGAGCGTTAGCCCGGATTGGAGGTGCAGCTTATTTTATGCGCAGTCATGCCCGGGTGTGGGACTCGTGAATATGCCAACACACCTGTGACCACTGTTGCAGGGCTACGCAGCATGCAGGCGCCGTGGCATGGGGATGGCGTTGCAACTCCTGCTATCAGGTGTATTAACGGTCACAGCTCAGTCTATCGAGCCGGGGGCTCCCACTGATCCTGTGAATGGCGGCACAAGCAGCCCCCCGGCAGGCATGCCAGCAGGGGTGACTGCCCCAGCTGCATCCGGCCCGGAGACCGGTGGGCCCGAAGCCAATCCATTGCCCAAAGTTGTACAGCACGTGAATGGTGCAACACTCTACGTTGTACACTCGCTGGATGCGCTTCAGTTGGCACAGCACACATTGCAGCAGGTCCGATGCATACTGTGTGTATCGCAGCGCCGCTGCCATAGCATGCACGATATGACATATTCATACCGGTAAGGCCTCATCAGAACTGCCACAAGAATCTGCCACAACCACCTGCCGCAAACATCCGCCGGGGAAATCTGGCACTACCATCTGCCGCAAGCATTTTGCTGCTAGCATCTGCCGGAAGCGTTTGCCGGACGCTTCTCAGCGGTCGCGATCAACAAACATGTGGCCACGCTCCCAGTGCAACACATGCATGACTCGGATATTATGAGCACGCACTATTATCTATCCCTGCTGACCAGATGTCCGCTGTCCCCTTCTGCAGGTGTGCCTGCAGGCGAGGAGGGCGCCGTGCGGCTAGTCAGCAGGGTCGACGCCAACAGCTATGCCACAGGTGCACTGCAGGTCTTCCTGGACGGTGCTTGGGGGGCTGTCTGCACCTCCAACTTTGATGACGTGGACGCAGCAGTTGCATGCCGTCAGCTCGGATTTTCCTCTGGAGTTCGGCAGGCGCAAATTGTGCCGGAGTTTGTGGCCATCCCTGACCCAGTGCGAGCCTGCCACTAAATACCAGTCTTTAAAGTGCTGGTGCCGAGACGGAGCGTGGTGACAACGTGCCTCAACAGTCCATTGTAGCCCTGCATGGCACCGGCAGACAATGGACGTGGTTTGCATGCATGTGCAACACTGTACCTCTACGCACTGCATGGACTGCATGCATGTAGGAAACGCTCGCACCATTTATTCTGGAGAACCTTGGATGCACTGGGGCAGAGACACGGCTGGTGGACTGCCCTGTTGTGGCTGCTGAAGATCTACTGTACAGGAGCGACGATGGCGGTTATTTTAACGCAAGGGATTTGGACTATGATAATCCAGACTCTTGTGACCCGTTCATGGCCAATTTTGCACAGGTGGCATGTGGTATGGGCAGCGCAGGTGTGGTTTACCCGTGTAGCTTCTGAGGTGGGTTATATTTCCACAGTTTCTTCATTTCATTTCACAGATTTTCACAACCGTACCGTGCACGCGACTGTTCCCAGACTGCAATGCAGGGCATTTGAGTATGTAGCTGGTTCGCCGTCATCCGCACAACATGCATCAATTCAGAGACCTAATCACTACCATATAGCTACATGCATGATCGATCGCGACAGTTGTTGTGACTTCGAAGTCACGACCTTTCCGATCGAGCTTGCATTCATACATCCATTAAGCAATGTCACACGTTATGAATCTGCATTGGAAGAAACTCGAGTCAAGCTTGTCGCGCTGCCCCGCCTCAGGCTGCAAGCGTCCTGACGTGGTGCCGGGTCTGTGATTTCCAGTGTGGTCCCTGTGACGATGCATCTGTTGCACGGCGAACATATCATGTCGTATTTTCTACGTCTACCGTTCTACATCTAACATTCTACAACTAACATTTTACATCAACATGTGTGCATCGTCAAGCGCTGACTGCGCACAGAAAGCGCCTGTACTTCCAGATCGCAGCCTCCAGAGTCCGCATATACCTTAGCCCATGGGATTCGCGGCCATCTCGAACACACTGAACGCCTCACTTTGCTGATCGAACCGCAAAGTCGGTTCTGATGGTGACAGCCAGATTGCTGAGTGTGCTTTGCAGAAGAGGGCGATGTCCGGCTGTCGAACGGTGTTCTCGCAGCGAACGGCGGTGCAGAGTACGGCCGCCTGGAGGTTTTCCATGCTGGCGGATGGGGCACTGTCTGCAGCCTCAGCACTGATGTTGTTTTCACTCCTGCGTCTGCAGACGTGGCATGCCGGCAGCTAGGCTACCAACAAGGTTTCATCATTCCGCAATTGGTGTGTACTGCTGATCAAACTCCGACCTGTAGACTGCCCCCCCGCTCACCTCATGGGTGCCCGTTGTCCAATTCCAGCGCACGTAGCTGTAGACCTGGGGGATGGGCGCTCACCGAATGCAAGAATGTGCTTGTGTCTTGTGGCTGCATCACCTACAACTACACTTCAGTGGAGCTATGGCAGCCTGAGTGGTTGGCGTACGTGAACATCGGAGGAGCTGTATCCGTGCCAATATGAATGCATAGAATTCCACGTACTTGTTCACAGCAGCAATGTGCATGACGGGTACAACGTTGGCTGTACAGGACGACCCAGACAGTGCAACCACAACACGCGTGCCCATTGTTCTTGAGGGATCAAGGTGCCAAGGCAGTGAGGCGACCCTATCGGCATGTCCGGGGTTTGAGCTAGGGCGTGCTGAGATGTCGTGCTTCCACAAGTCTGATGTTTACCTGGTCTGCTTCAATGGCCCCACGCCTGGTGCGATTCTTCACAGCATGCTGCGCTAGCGCTACACTCCCAGCCACTTGCAACGCGTGTTCTGCAAACCCACCTTGGTCAGTTCAATCCCGGGCCCATCACCATGGCTGGTTTAACATAAGCCTCGCAAAGCTCAATGTGCACCCATAAGCTCTGCAATCTGGGTGTGGTTACTCGCTGCTTGCATCATGCTTGATTCATTCCACAGTCAAGCTGCTTTTGACGCCGGTCGCAGTGTTCCCCGTGTGAAGAAGTCGCATATGCATCGGTACCTGCATGCATGTAGGGATGGATGGGATGACACGGCTGGCCAGTGGCGCCTCTGGCCCCGGCTACGTGTATGGGCGCCTCGAAACGTTCTTACGGGGCTTCTGGAGCAATGTTTGCAGAAATGACCGCTTCACTCCTGACTCGGCAGAGGTTGCCTGTCGGGCGTTGGGCTTTGATGGAGGTGTTTCGCTGGAATGTTATCAGCCCTTCGCTAGGTCTTCTGTTACTGGCAGGCTCGACTCGGTGTGCCCTTCCAATATCGAATGATTTGCAGATCACATCATGCATGCCATGTTAACGCATATTCTCTCACAGTCCCAAAGTCCGTCATATGATGGTGGCCGTGCCGATAGTAGGCCTGCCCGTGAAGGCTGGCGAATCTTCAATGTGCAGGCTGCATTTCATTGAACCTGCAGCATGTTCGGATGCATCACAGCCGTTGGGAGCAGCTCCAGCAATTTGGACGGCGTGCCAAGAGGCTCATTGAACACTCAGACGGGGCACTTTTTGTTGTGAGTCAGCGTTCGGGATTGTGCGCGATTTGTATCTTCAGACCAACTACGACCTTAATACAATGTCTGCTAAAACAGACAATGCATGATCGAGTTGCATGGTCTCCGCTAGCAGGCTATCTGCATTACATGTCGGTACCGACTGAAGCATCGCATGTTACATGCGTCGCTCTTGTTTGCAGGTACTGGTTGCCAACCTGCCCGTGGCACTGGCTGGAATCGACTGTGACGGCAATGAGACGTCCATAACGGAATGCCAGCGCAACGATCAGCTTATTCCTGACTGCTTCAACGCGGTACGAAGCACTGTCCTGGCATGCGCCAACTCTTCTGCAGGTGAGGATCCGATTCACTACCCATCGGCTATGTGCATTATATATACGGGTAGTCTCGTGCAGTACATTTGCGGGGGCCCGCGGCGGTGGCTGTGGTGCGTGGCTGCGCGCCCTCCTGGGTTGCTGGGGTTGGATCGGCGCACGCCGGTGGGCCCGGTGCATGCTGACTGAGACGTGTGCGTGGAGTGTGAGACGCTGCACGATGCTGCGCTCGCTTCCGGCGTTTCTGTGCGTGTGTGTGTTTGCTTCGTGCCGGCGCAGGTCCGTTCTCACGGTCTACACTACGTAGCTCGTGTGGAGAGCGGCCTTGGGGCTTGTGATGCTTTGTCTGCTTGCCTGATGACTGCTCTGTTGCCTCGGCGCTGCTGGATCCTAGATGTATCATGTGTATCACATGTACAGTGATGCATGAGTTGCACTTCAAGTTTTCGGCAATCACGTACGACTGCCATTGTCATCATGTGCATTGGGGCTGGATGCGCAGGGCGCCCTGCTTGCGCACTGCGCTGCAGAGGTGGGCGGCCTTCATGGCTGTGGTACGTGCTACGCACTTTCCTACAACTCCGAACTGATTTCTGGTAGACTGTGTTGTCCCCGGGTCCATCGCGCCCTGCTCATGACGCCTGACTCTAGTGGAACGTGCTCTCCGGGCCTGATCTGTTGCGCCTGAGTGGAGGACTTTGCGCAATGTTGACAGATGTTTCCCAGGTCACGCTGTGGACCATGCCCGGGCTGTCCCGGGCTGACACGTTGTGTGTTGAAATTGAAACAGAAAGCCCGTGCGCCGTCCCTGTATCAGTTCCGCCCGCGCACTGTCTGCGTGTCTGCTGCGTATGCATGGCTGCCGCGCGCTCCAGAAAATTAGAATCTCAAATGTTGTATCAACTTTACAACTTTTCCTGAACCACTGACAACTAACCTTCACGCGGGCCCTCGTTTTTTCACGTACCTAAGCATTATGACGACTCCGACAGCATGCACTCACTCAGCCAGCCTAGTCGTGTCTTCCTCATATGGCATGGCCAACTATAAATGCAGTCACTGCAAACGGTATGCAGTGGAGACCAGCCTCTCACAGAAAGAGTTGCAGGGGGAGGTGCGAAGTTGATCCGACTACATATATAGTACAGTCCGTGCCGTACACTCCGAACGTCTGAGCGTCACATGGCGTTGGCAGCACTCACCGCCGCGTCATGCTGTGTAGGCTGCGACAGGCAGGACGGCACAGTATCAGGTTCACTGCGGCTGCGGGGCGGCTTCGGCACGGCCTGCGACCCCCTCCACTCCGGATTTGTCGAGGTCCTATTTCAAGGCGAGTGGGGCAGCATCTGCGTTAATCGAGATAGGAACTTTGTTGAAATCGAGGAGCTCAATCTTGAGGCCGACATTGTGTGCCGACAGCTCGGATTTCCTCACGGCACTCGTGTCAATCCTCTGACGGCAACACCACCAGAGCCACCAGGCGGAGATGGCCCAGAGGATTACGAGTACGAAGCGCCCTTCGTTGGCACAGAGGAGGCCGAGGAGCCAGTTGGGTTCTTTTGGCTCAGCAATGTCCAGTGTCGCGGGCCGGAGTCGCAGCTGTCTCAGTGCGACCTTGGCGAGGGATTCCGCAGGAACACAGGCTGCATATCTCGCGGTGGGGAACGACGGACTCGCCTGCATGTAGCCTGCCGTCAGTTTCCAGTGGAGGAGGCTCAGGAGGCTGTGACAACGCCTGGCGCGGGTATGCTACGCTCGCAAGGTTCTGCGGGCTGAGGATGTACAACATGCATACATATGTTCCTCTTCAGCGACCAGCGCACCTGCATGAATGGTGTTCAAGCCTACACTTGAAGGAATCTAAAACAGCGCGCTACGCTCACCTCACTGCACACCGGATTGAGTGCTCAGCTTGATGCAACTGTCAGCATATTGATTACTTGCTTTAGGGGGCACACAACATATAGTGCACATGCCAACCATAGCAGATACAAGCCATGCATTTTTTATGTCTGGCGGATCGTGCTGCATCATACGTGCAGTAGTTCCCTAGACGTCTCGCATTGGTAGAGTTCCATGCCTTGCAGAACAAGGAGACCTGAGGCTTGTGAACGAGACAGCTATCTCCAACTGGGTGACCGGCCGTGTTGAGATGTTCTTTGAGGGCTCCTGGGGCCAGATTTGTGCCAGGAATTTTGATGGTGCTGATGCGGATGTTGCATGCCGACAGCTCGGCTTAGGGGGTGGCACAACAGCTACAGGAGGCCTTGCCGCTAATCAGATATTCAGGACCAGATCTCGCAGCTTCTCAAGCCCAGTGGCTCAGAGTGCCGTGCCAGCCTTCCCTGAGGTTGTTCTTACAGAATCTGGCTGCACGGGTTCCGAGGACAGACTGCTAGACTGTCGGCGCGCCTTCGAACGTTTTGGTGATGATGATTCTGAAGGCCTTGACCGGCGTTGCCTCGACTCCTCCAGCAGGGGTCTTGTGTTGGCCTGCGTACGCACTTTGGAGAATGGTATGGTCCGCCCTGTTTTAGTAACTGTACAAAGACATTGCACACCAAGGCATCTACACTTGTGGCACGTCGGCACATTGCATTGACATCACATGCGGCGCAGACAGACAAGTGCGCACTGCATCCCATGAAAACATGCCATCAGTGAGCTCCTGCTGCTACCACATGGAGCATGCGCACGAGATGGTCTTGGGATGGCGTTCGAAGTCTGTCGTAACACGAAACTGAGACACTATCGATTATCCAACTAACCATGCCACTTGCACGGTCGGACGGTGCACAGTTCAGCACCTGTATGTAGCATTCCAGGGTGCGAACCACACAGCGCAATGCTCACATCTCACGTGAGGCGGCCTAAGAAGTGTTACCATGTGACATGGAATGGTGTGACCGCACAGACTAGTATTGCGCCTGATTGAGCAAACGTAGAGGACTGTGCACAAGGCGGCCATGTTATAAGATCCCATTGCCGTGGTCTCTGGCCTGCTTTGAACATCACCTTCACACTGCTCTAGCCAGTGTGTGTCTAAACTTGCCGATATGCACACAGGTGGCGCTGCGCGGCAGCTTCAGCTGGTGCGTGGCGAGAAGCGCAGCAGCCGCGGTGAGCAGAGGCATCTTTTGTGTAGCAACAGCACCCGATCTTGCTGCAGGAACAGAGGGCGACTTCCGTCTAACAGACACGAGTGATGGGGCCACCCCAGGGTCCAAGTCGGGCATCCTCGAGGTATTCCATGCCGGCGCCTGGGGCACCCTCTGCGGAGAGGTTCGATTTTTACCAGTGCGTCCCCCTACTTCTTTCACCAGGCACAGGTCTTTCACCAGACACCGACGTGATGATCCGCTCGGGTCACCATGCACTCACGGTGCAAAAGGTGCAGCTGCAGTTGCCTGTTTTGCAATTGTGGTCCGAGGTGCTTTGTGAAGGAACGCATGCCGGGCCCATGCATGGCGCATCTCATGGATGCCCACATCATATGTTTGCACGCACTGCCAC
>JALKAD010000439.1:0-14801 GCA_024500015.1 Ulva compressa | reverse complement strand
TGTGCATGTTTTCTTGCGGTTGCTTGTACCTTGAGCACAAGCTGCCCTTGCACACCAAGGGCATGGACATCAAGGAGGTGGTTTACCACGCGCTATAAGCAATGCACAGTAAGAGCGTTATATGTAGGATGTTATCATGGACGGGCAATGGTGTGATAGTAGTGTCACTGGTGCTAGCACAAGCATCATCCTCACCGGGAGGCATGATCATGCTCGAGCTTCATTGCGTATGGATGATGATCACGCGTATCAAAACGTCTGCGATGAAACAGAGCAATTTCTAGTCAATGTATAAGACTGTTACCGTGCTCTGATGGCGCTGAAACGTCAGAGTTGCGATAACGGTAGGTGCGTGTGCACTTGATGCTCTGGCATTGATGGCCCCGTTGCAAGCTCCAAAAGGCGGAAAGAGCGCATACCGGAGCACAATACCACTATACGTAGGTATGTGAGATCACCGACGAACTCAGTCGGCTGGCGAGCCTCTCGTGTTGCGATAGCGTCACTGTGTGTCGCCTGTGGTGCAATTGGTGCTGCTCGACCTCGCAGCAAACCCGATCACCCTCTGCCACATAGCGTGCGAAACAATTTACTATACTCGGTGCTGACGGTAAATCTTATGTGTGTTATGTGCAAATGGCGCTGACTCTTGATCGGACGGAGGTGCTGTACGCTGTTATGTCACGATACAGACCATCAGGACAGTTGTTCAACCTCTGAAACATTCATAAGTCGTGTATATGTATCCATGATGATGATTTGCTTGCAAACAGGTGCTTGTTGCGTCGTTCGCCATCTTCCCCACCTTCAGCTCCCCATGCAACGGCCTTCCCCTCATCATTTTTTCCCGCGTGGGGAAGGCGAATCGGGGAACGTGACGCGCATGGGGAACAAAGGGTGGGGCAACCTCGCCAGCACGCAACGAGACATTCAGATGATACTGTGATGCTATACACATTATTACAGTTCCTATCCAATCGATCTGGTGCCATCCAATCGTGCACCACCGACCATACTAGCAGTGGCACCGGCCACTACTGCAGCCAGCACTCACGAGCTGTCCCACATCATCACAAAAGTACAACATACATAAATCTTCAATCTTGCGGCGTGTTGAACTTGATTGTATCGTCCATGACTTGTTGTACATGTGCTGCCTTCCTTCCTTCCTACACGCATGAGGCTGCTTAGATCAGAGCTTCCTCTGTTGTAGCTACAAGCAGCATATCAACAACGTGATCAGAAGCAACTAGTAGGGCACAACAGTGTGTTCAGCAGCAGGGCACGTGAACACACCGCCTGTGCAACTTGCAGCTGCTCTGGTCACACTGTTGCCATGCACTTCCACCCAAAATAATCGCCTGCACAACATCCTACTTGTGCATAGGCTTTCAAACCAGCGTGTCATCACAAACGGCACAGACCAATCAGACCAGAGCGACCAAGCGAGCTCACCGGATTGACAGATGCACTTGCTGCTGCTGAAGTTGCAAGCCACACAAAGATGATAGAACGGTGACCTGCACAACAGCAGCATGTCTTCTGTGAGCGTTGCTGGCCACCGCGTCAGCACTCCATCAAGCCCGGAATAAGAGCAGTTCGTGTCTCATTGCTGCATCGGATGAAACAGCTCACCTGATTGTTGTAAGCTGCAGTAGCTACTGCTGAAGTTTTTGCACGTAGCAGCACAAACAAAAGAATTACCTGCACAGCAATAGGTTGCTCTGAAGAGTGTAGTGTTGCACCACGCCAGCGCAGTACCATATCAAGCACAGCAACGCAGCAGTCCGTGAACTTCTGCATGAAAATGGTGAGCTCACCTATTCGTGTGGGCTGTGCTGCTGCGGTTGATGTGTGTTACCAAGTGAGCTGTGCATGGCTGTGGCCAAGCACCTGGAACACTGCTGCTGCGGAATTCCAGCTGCACTGCATCCGACAAGCGCCGAACTTTGATATCACTTTATCCCAAGTTGCAGTGCCGTTGGCACTGACGACTGTTCCAGCTGCGGCACTTCTTTGGTAAGCGAAGTCAACAACACGCTGGCGTTGAACGCCTGCAACACGTTTGCATACTGCGTGAATGGCAGCTCAGCTTCATCTCAGCTATAAAATTTACCATGCGATCATGCGCCACACCTTTCTCCTGTTGGACGTCGTGCAACCGCGCACGACGTGGTCATTGTGGAGCAGCGGTAGACGTTCACGCGGCTGAAGGGCTGGAGGCATCGAAACTGAACATCAAGAGCGAACTCGAACGTAAATGAAGCTTAAGTCCAGCTGGCTGGCCAATGCCTTCATGTTGCGGCCGGAGGAAGGTCAATGTGATGCTGCAACTGCACGAGGAACTTGCTCCTCCGTACGATTTCATGAAGTAGCTAGCATTGCGCGCAGTGAAAACAAATAGTGATGATTACTGTAAGACTTGATGGAGTCAATCTTGTAAGCCATATTATTGCTACAGCGCAGACCTGCTATCAGACGGACCGACACGAGTACTGCGCGCAGCTGCAGAATAATAAGTGGCGAGGTGTACAATTGGCTCGCAGGAGCCACTGCAAGCAGCGACGTCGTTGAGCGTCGGAACATCAGCTTTCACTACCGCAGATCACAGCTAATGCTTGTTTTTGTTTTAATGGCCACTTTGGTCTTGCACTTTCAGCGCAGGAGCCCTTCAGCCGAGCAGTTGCTATCGCCACGAACAGTGCCGCTGCAGTATCTCTGTGTGTACAACAAGTCGATAGTGACAGACTGCATGAGATGATTCGTGGCGTCTCGTGAAGACGATCGACAGCGATCGGATGCAATCAGCCATACCAGTCCTCAACAGTGCGAAACAACCGGCCACCCACCAACCTTCCTTGCTCACCATTTCAGTAGAAAGCTGAGTACACAGCTGTCACGCACATAACAAGTATTTGTTTCGGAAACCTCACAACATCAGGAGTACCTAGCTAGCTGCCCATTTGTGCCCAAACCAAGCGATCAATTGATTCCAACCAGTCGTTGCTCGTTTCTACATGGTTCCCTAGATGATTATCCCGACACTGCCCACCGTATACCGTAGCCTACCGTTATGGCGGGCGGCAGTACACCCAGACAATCCACATGTAGAGTCAATACGAGCATCCAAGTCACGCAGTACTTTTCTCTTGCACACAAAGCCACAAGAAACCACATCATGCAGTGCTTGCCAACCAATTCCAGCTGCACAACTCTCCGACCCTTGCGGTGGGTGCATGAGCAGCAAATGTCGCACAACAGGCCAGAGCACAACCAAATAACTGATGCAAACTCCTATCAGCACTCAACACTCTTCACAGAACACCACTGCATTCAATTAGACTTGTGTGTTTCCTAGCAAATTGTGAACTGGCTCATTCCCAGTGCCTCCAACCCACCTACAAGCCCACCTTGGCGGCACAGCCATTGCTGCCACTCCTGCAGCGCTTGTGTCGCCCATGTTGGCCCAAACTACACCGCACAGCCATGGCTGCCACTCTGGCAGCGCCACTGCCACCCATCGTGTCCCACAGTATGCCATACAGCCGTTGCTGCCACTCTGACAGCGCCTCTGCCAGCAATGTTGGCACATAGTATGCCTTGCAGCGGTGGTTGCTGCTCTGGCAGCGCTTCTGTCGCCCATGTTGGCCCAAACTACACCACACAGCCATTGCTGCCACTGTGACAGCGTCTCTGCCGCCCATGGTGGCCCACAGTATGCCATACAGCCATTGCTGCCACTCTGACAGCGCCTCTGCTGGCAGCACCTCCTCCGCCGTTATTGGCCCACAGTAGATGTTGTTGCACTTCCCCACCACAGGCTTCCCCACTCTCAGGTGTTCCCCACCCAACACTGGGGGAACCTATGTCCCGGGATCACCACACCAGCACTTCTGATGCCCGAATTTCATAAGTACCATTCCGGACCACCAATGAACACCACCAAAAGACTTGCCAAGCATCAGCATCCATGTTTGTGTCACCTGGTCAAACTTGCCCACGGTCAAGTTCCCCACCTACATGCCTTCCCCATCCATGACATGGGGCAGCTGAGAGGCCTGTAATCCAGAACAACGCAGCCATTAGCGTTTTAATCCAGATGAAGCATCAGAACATCATAACACACTTACTTATGAACCACAGACTCGTCAGATTGCAATTCTGACCAGTTTCCAGAAAGTTATCAACTTCCCCAGGTACAGGTTCCCCACCCCAGCACCCTCCCCACCCAGGTGGGGCAACCTGGGCGTGGACGCTGTGTGTTGGTCTTCCGCGGGGTCTCCGCGGCACACAGGCACAGCTGCATGAGCCTCTGCACTACTTCCATATGTGTGCGTTCATGCTGACGCGGAAGACATGGGCCCCGTCAGCTAGAGCCACGTACAATTTAGGCTGCAGCTGCATAGTTCACAACACAGCCAACAGGAGCGCTAGCATTGGGCATGCAATTCAGCGTACTGCCATGGCATATGTGGCATTTGCTTCAATCGTGCCGCGATTGGGATATGTGGCAGCTGATTCTGCCGCGGCGTGAAGTGCTTCATCTGCACTGAGATTCTGCAGGCATGCCAACATAGTGTGACGTACAGCCACGAGCAGCTGCAGCCACCCTGCTTGGTCTAGTGCACTCTTCAAGTTCTCACAATGACATGGGCAGCAATTGCTGCACGAAGCCAAAAGGGCAAAGCAAACGTTCCATAGCACGCCCCACGCCAGCCATATGCGCATGCATGCATGCACATGTGACTACAGGTAGGTCGAGGTAAGTGGCTTTGGCGTGGTTGGCGAGGATGTGGAGTTCATTGGTGTGTGTTTGTGTTGGCTCGTTGTGGCTTGGGCGCCTATGCATATTTCTCATCGTTGCTGCCTGCTTGCAGAGGTTTGGTCGCTTGCTTACTTGCTGTTTCTCTTGCTGCGGGGCTCTTGCGTTGATCTCTGTGTAACTCATGTGACCACAGCCGTCACTACCAACACCGCAGTGGCGTAGTCGCCGCAGACTCTATTCAAGGCTAAGCGCTGTGCTGTGCAGGCGGCAGACTTCCTGCGGGACACGTCTCTGATGCAGGAGGTGGCTGCCGCGCAGCGGCCCCGCATCCTGGCGATCAAAGAGCAGCCTCTAAGTGAAGCCTATACCACGCTACACTCCGCTGATACCCCTGCTGACGTCCCTGCTGCCGAAGGGGCGGATACCGATGGCGGAGCAGCAGCGGGCTCCGGCACTGGCGCAGGCACACCCTCTGGCAGTTCCGGACGCGAAACTCCTCAGCCACCAACTGCATGCGGCTCAGGCGCCACATTCTTCAGCCCTGATGGCGACGGCGCGCTCCGCTGGTTGCAACAGGTGCAGCCCTGACCGCCCTGTGTGCTTGGACACCTTCTTGTAGTGTCACTGATTATGGTGACAGACCAGAATTACGGCGTCATCGTAACTGCCGGCGTGTTACCACTCTAAAAGTTTCAAGGCAAACCTTGCAAATCTCATGAATTTGTCGCCAAGTTCGCGATTCGTCATCACGTCATCATAAACCTGCCAGTCGTAATTAACATCGTCACGCCAGTCACGCAATCTGTTACACGACTGTCTTCCCCTGCACAGGTGGCCGTACCGACACCATCACGATAAGCCACTGCGATTGCATCGCGTGCTGTATACGTGCTGAGTGCGTTGCTTTGTCCTATGCATGGCATATTGTCTGCCGTTCTTGTTGCTATCACGTATGTCTCTACTGAGTGGGGAACTGGTTTGATCACGATCACGCTTCGATGAAGATCGCTCCTAGGGTGAATACCTGGGATTTCACCCCATTGCACACTGCGCTCAAAACGATGTACCAGCTCTCTCCCGTGAGCTCTGTAATTGCATTTCATCTGCCGCATGTGTTACTGGCCTCAGTGCATAGGCGTTGCCACCAAATATGCGGATCTGTCCCGACCGGCGTTACTGTGCTGCGCAGTTGGCTGCTGAGCTGTCCGAACCCGTGCTGTGGACGCTGCTGCGGGAGGCAGTGGGCTCCCCAAAGCACATCGGCGACGTCGACATGTGCGGCTGGCTCCTCGCACTGCCGCCCCCTTTGATGGCCTTTGCCGCGCGTGCATGCTCCCCATGCATTGACACGCGCGGGGCGTTCCATGCCCAGATGAGCACCGCCCGAGATGCGCGACGCGTTGCCGAGCTGGTCCAGCAGCTGCACAGCCAGCTACGCGAAGTGTTCATCATGCTGCCCCACCCACCACCGCCAAGCGAGTCTCAGCAATGTGGCGCTCTGGAGCGCCTGATGGCGGCCGTTTGTTCTGCGCCCGCGCTGCGCACGCTGCATATCGTGCTGCGTGACACCGGGCTTCACGCCCGCTACCGTGCCTCCGTTCAGTGCATCGCGTGCCATCTCCCTGCGGCGTCGGGACTGGAGTCTCTCTCGATCGTGGTGGCACAGCAGGCTACACACGACCCATCGAACGAGGTTAGAGATTCAACTGAAGAGCCTGAATCTCAACACGGTGCCCATTCTGATGACACCACACCTGGCGCTGATGCGGAAGACGCTCTGGAGCGGGACTTCTCTGCCGCTCTCGTGGGGCTGCCGCAGCTGCAGTCGTTGAAGCTCGTCGGCCTTCGGGGCCTGGAGGCGGTGCTGGGGCGCGTGCTGCCGACCACAGCACGCGCGCTGCTCACGCTGCGGCGGCTGCACATCGTCGATTGCACTCCTTCGAATGAGAAGTGTGTCCTCAATTCCATGGAGGCCCTGTTGAGGATACCGCGTCTTACCGATGTTCACTGCGGCACGACCGAAGTGCGTCGTGTGACTCGGCCCCGGGCACTCCGCGCTGGCAGTATGTCCTGTAGCGCGTCGGCCACATGCCGCGAAAGAGTCACATTCCGCAGGGTCAGTCAGCTTGACGTGCAGCGCAACAAAGTGCAGCGCATCGCAGTGGGAGGGAGCGGGGATGCGGATGAGGGCTTGGACCAGATCGGATATGAGATTGTCGGCAACATGGTCGAATGGGATCCTGTCGTACTGCTGACAGGCCGTGTTCTGGGCAGACAATTGCGCGAGCTCACCATTGACGGAGGTATAGCGAGTGTGTTACACGGTGATAGATCTAGGACCCAGCAGCGCCGAGGCAACAGACCAGGCAACACGCAAAAAGACAGACAGCCCATCGCAAGTACCAAGGCTACTCTCCGCACGAGCTAATGCCAGAACGATTTCGCTCAAACTTGCGCTGGCATGAAAGCAAACACACACATGCGCATCACGCACACACACACATACACACACAGACACACACAAACAACGCATGAACCGAGCGCAGCACCGCGCAGTACCACACACTCCATGCGCACCCCAAACACAGTCAGCACGCTCCAGGCCCACCGGCGGGCGCCTACCCAACACCGTCAGGCTACACGGCGAGTGTGGGGGCTGAAGGTGTCATGCAATGGCAGCACGGGCTGCGGTCTTTTACCGCTGAAGGACTGATTTCTGCACAGAAGCATCTAACCAAGCTTGTCCTAGGTAGTGGCGTGCAGGCACAGGAGGATGTCGAGGGGCACACACTTGCCGCCGTGATTGCAGGCCTGCCATCTCTGCGGGCGCTCGTTGTACGCGCTGCGGGCGCTCGTCGTACGCGCAGCCGGCGCTCGTCGTACGCGCAGCCGGCGTGCATTCGGTTGGAAAGACGTTCCTAATGTAGCGTGGGCGTTTCCCGGACGATCGGCGCGCATGACCGCGAGGCTAGTGCGGGCGCGTGCTGACCATGCTGTGCCGCTGGAGAGTTTGGCGGTCGCTCTGTCGCACCCGATGGGCCGAGACGCGGTATCTGTGTCAGAGGCATCTTGTGTGCTCTACACGGCGGATGTTGTTAGTGTGCTGGCCGCTGCGGGTGCCTTGACGACCCTGACATCTCTTGCTTTTAGTGTGCTGCCTGATGTGGTTGATCCCGGCATGCTGCTTGAACCACTGGGGGAGAGCCTGAGCAGTCTGCGGCAGCTCAATTCCCTCAGCCTGTCGATCGCGTGGAGCTCGGACGCGCCTGTAGAGTCGTTCATGCATAGCTTGGCGCAGCTGAGCCACCTGACGGAGCTGCAGCTGCAGCTGCGCAGCCGAAAGGGGGCGGCGATGAGTGGAAACACGCTGGCCAAGGTGGCGCTGGGCCTCGAGTGGGCCATGTCTGCTGGGAGGGGGGCCGCTGGTGGAGGCGAGACTAGTGCAAGTGGGAGCGGTGAGGGATTGCCAGCGTCGCCGGGCATGACGGCACTGCAAGTTCTGAGGCTGGGGCCGGTTGCGAATGGGTTTGAGAGTGCAGTGCAGCAGGTGCAGAGGGCGGGGCGGCACGGGAAGGCGGCCAAGGGGTCCTCCCGGCTGCTGGGCGGTGTGTGTGTCGCAGCCCAGCATGTGGAGTGGCTGGAGTTGGTGGGGGAGCTGCAGCAGGTCACCACGGTGGTGGACAGTGCGCGAGACAGGCTGTACATTGTGCTCGGCTGAGGATGGCATGTGTATGCATTGAGTGGCAAGTGGTCTGGTTGTACGAAAATATGCGTCGATTCCACAGTGCGAGGTAGCCCAGCGCATGATGTTGCAATGGATGTTGTTGTAAGTGCAAACGTGTACATGTAGGCTACGTCTACCCGGCGTGCGGGTGTTGATGTGGGTGCGACGGCGACATGCCCCTGCGCAACGCAACACTCTGCTACCTGAAGCCTAACATCATGCTGGTTTTTATGATGGCCTGCACTGCTACCGGTGGAGAGGACATGGGCGACTGGGCCCATGCTGGTTCAGCATGAGCTGGTCGCGCGCACCCCTGCATGTGTTACACTGAGGTACAGATCTAGAACAGCCATGATGGCGCCTTCTGCATACAAGCATGCAGCTCGCCGCAGATAGAAGCTATGCCACTGTCACACGCCGATTCCACAGTATGCTGTCAACGGCGAGAGTGCCGTCATCATACATGGCGCATGCTGGGTAACGGCCCGGCTCAGGCTGCCAAACATGAACAGTACCCGGTGCAACATGTGCAACACGCTGTAATCAATTCAAGTTCCGTCATCGTCAATGCAGGCAGCTGGATTCCTGAAGGACACAGCCCTGATGAAGGAGGTTGTAGCCGCTGCTTTTTGGTGGTGCCTGCCACTGCCAGGGAATTAGCTGCATGCAGGGCGACGAGCACGCCAATACAGTACACGAAGCACATACCCAGTAAGGCAATCATTATCGTGGCCTGCGCAGCTTTTTGGGTTACAGCACGAGCTTGATCTGCGTGTTGCGTGCCACGACAGGTCGGGCGTTATTCAAACGTCCGGTACCCCAATGCCACTGCGGCACACTCCTCACCGTGGCCATTCTTCGTATGGACGGGAGTGGCTTGGTTGCACACGCTGATGAAAGCTTCGATTTGTAGCATGCTGAGCTGGTTGATCTTGATCTGACAGTTTTCTCCCAGGCTGGTGTTGTCGTTGTTTCTTAACACGCGTGCAGTGTGCTGAAATCATCGCAGAAGCCCAGAAGCGAGGCCATTAGCAAATAGCCCAGCTATAATCTCCGAGAGTCAGGAATTGACCAGCAGCAAGCAGCAGTACGCCAGATCGATATCGCACAAGCGACGAGCGGTATCCGTGCACTGTCGCATTGTCCTGGATTGGCGATGGCAGATACATCCGATGAATCTCCTGCTTATGTATGTCTCAAACGCGAGGACGGCCCTCTGTGGCTGCAAGGCGTGCGTGAGCTGTCAGACGCGACGGTATCTCGCAGCGAGCAGTTGTCCACCATCAAGGATGCTCTGGCTGGATCTAACATAAACGTCAAATCACATATTCCCAACGTGAATAAGTGTGCTTTTGAAATCTGGCTTTTGGCCGTGGGCGCCGAAGATAAGGCACTGCCGCGATTCTCGGCTCAGCAACTGGCGCAGACGCTCACGGTGTGGGACAGCCGCGCCCTCTTCAGGCGCCTATCGCAATGCTACAAAGCCATGCTGCAAGCGTGTTTTTCTCATATAGAGCCTGCATGTCCAGATCAGTGCGCAAAGATGCCAAGCATCGCGATATCGCTGCGGTTGGCCATTTGCTTCTGACGTGTACAGACGCATGCGTCGACCGTTGTGCGAGAACTTAGACTTGCGCCCCATGACGCGCAGATATGCCTGGCTGGAAATGGCCAAGTGCAAGATCCATGCGCATAACCGGATCCTCGTTGAAGCAAACTTGTATTGACTGGAGTTGACACGTGACCATGTTGCAGCGTGCCGGCCTTGCACGCCTTGTTCTGCCTGTTGCTGCGCAGCCCATGGCAGCGTCCTATAAATGAGCAACAAGAATACGCACACTGCATGTAAATGGGCATGCACCAGAATCGCACCCGATATGAGTGTCTGTGCAGGCGGCAGACTTTTTGAGAGACACGGCGCTGATCAAGGAGGTGGCTGCCGCGCAGCGGCCCCGCATCCTGGCAGTGAAGGCACACGACCCCAACGACACACCATTCCAACCTGAGCCACGCGCAGCAGCCCCGAATTGCCAGGCCTTTGCCGCACTGGCGCTAGATGCTTCATTGCAGTGCAGGGAAGGTCCGCTGGCAGGGGCGGCCACCAGCGGCAGTGCTGCTCAGCAGCCAAGACACCCCGGCCATGTCTACTTCAGCCGCAACGGCCATGGTGCTCAAATCTGGTTCCAACAGGTGTGGTCCAACATGCGCATGCATGCCCGCTAGCCCTGCCTGTCATGCATGCTGTGCACTGTGTCCTGTCAAACAGGTTACATGACTTACACAGGCTATCGTACCTAGTTCGCTACCTAGTTCCGGCCAGTTCCTCATCAGATGGATCGTGTGTAGCTCGGCAGCCAACGGCGATCACGCGCGTAGGGCCCCTACTGTATTCCTCGAGTGTGCAGCTATCCAAACCTGCTTTTCCCCATCATGCACTGTGGCTGCATGGGCAATTGCAAAAGCTGTGCCCCCACCTATGGCAGGGTCGCATGTACCCTGCCGCTGTCGCACCCCCCGTGACTGTTGAAAGCCTCCGGAAGGGGCCCCACGAGTGCATATACGCCATACAGGAGTGCACATACAGCCGGCGCGGCTGTCGGCAGTAGCCGTCACACTGCCAGAGGTGCTCCTGCCATAGTTTGCTCTAGCTGCAGAGGTCACGGTGCCATGGTTCGCGACATGTGCCCCGCCCGGTGCGATACATTCTGTGGTACTGTTGAGATTGCAGTACTATCGCGACGTGCTGAATGATTGCAGTCTACTGGTCTAGTACTGCAATCTCAACAGGTACAGCTGCTTTCCTAAGCTCAACCTGTGATCAGGGCTTTTACAAACGCCTGAATTCCCCCGGGCTTGCAGCTTGAGTGTACGTGTTGCTGCGCCACCGCTCTGTGGAGGGGCATTGGATGTGCTCATTGAAACCCAGGCTTCAAGTTGTGCCCTTAAGCTACATACACATACAGTATACTGTATACTGTGTGTATACTATACTCACACGCGTGTGCAGCATGCTGGGGGAACCGCTGCCTGCGCGCATGTGTCATGGCACACTGATACCAGAAACAGCGCGTATGTATGCTTAAGTAGGGTGCTGTGCAGTTGGCTATCGGCATCCCGGAAGCCGTGCTGTGGTCGCTGCTGCGGGAAGCCGTGGGGTTTCCTAAGCACATCGGCGACGCCGACATGGACGAGTGGATGCTGGCGCTGCCTCCGTCCCTAATGGCGCGTGCGGCGCGCGCATGCTCGCCATGCATTGATCTCCATGGAGCCTTCCACGCACAGATCTCGGACGACGGTAAAGCAGGTCGTGTGGGCACGCTGGTCGTGGCGCTGCAGGGTCAACTGCGGGAGGTGTTCCTCAGGCTGCCCGACCCGCCACTGTTCCACATCGGCGCAGAGCGAGGTGGCCTGGGCTGCCTGCTGGCGGCCGTATGTGCTGTGCCTGCTCTGCGCACGCTGCACATCTGCGTTCGCGCAGCGGATGCAGGGCTTGACCAGCAGACATTTGTGTACCTCGCGCGCCATGTTGGCGCCGCATCAGGCTTGCAGTCTCTGACAATCGAGGTGTCAATGCGTGGGCCACAGCGCCCCGCTGTCGACCCCACAGCCACCGCGGCCGGCGACCGCGTGTACGCGGTGAGCGCCGAGATGACACCCCTGGGGCGCTCCTTCGCGGCCGCGCTTGCTGGCATGCGCCGCCTGCAGTCGCTCCGGCTCGTGGGCTTCCGCGGGTTCGAGGAGACCGTCGGCGCTGCGCTCCGTGACGTGCTGGGCACGCTGACCGCGCTGCGGCGTCTGCACCTCGTGGACTGCCTGTTCGCCCGTGATGTTTGCGCCATCCGACGCGTGGCCATGCTCGGCCTTCCTTTTCTGACTCAGATTCGGACCGGCCCCACACCAGCCAAGCGCACGGGGGCTGCGCCGCACGGCGCTCAGGCCGGCGCAGCAGCGGCCGCGCCACGCATCATGGAGCTCCGCATGCGCCACACATTTGACCGGCCGGAAGCTGTGGGACCCCCGGGCTCAGGGGAGGCAGACGGAGCGCTCGGTCACCACGATACAGATGGTTCAGAGTGGGAGGTGGACGCGTTTGAGCTGGCCACCGACATCGTCTCCCCACAGCTAGGCGACATCCTCGACGCGACATGCCTCGCGCCATGCCGGAAGTTACTCCTGGACGGCGCGGCATGGGGCGGCCGCGGCGACAGCCGGCTCGACTGGATGCGAGGCCTGCGCTTTCCCAGCGCCGTGACCGCCGCGTCTGTCATGTCACGGCACACCGGACTGACGGAGCTCGTCCTCGGCGGCGGCCTCCAGCCGATTGAGGACATGTCCGGGGACTCGCTGGCCGCGGTGGCGGCCAGCCTGTCGTCGCTGCGAGCGCTCAGCATGCGGGCTACGTGCATGTCGCCTGCCGCGATTGACACCTTCCTGGGCGTGTTGGGGGACGCAGACGAGGGGGGGGTGGTACGGACACGGTATTCGGACTGGGCGCCCGCAGCTGTGAAGTTTCTGCGGTCATGCGAGGGCCACGCTGTGCCGCTCGAGCGGCTGACGCTCGAGCTGGAGCACCCGTTCGGCGATGTCGCTGCATCAGATACCGGCGCAGAGGCCGATGTTTACGCCGCAAACGTGTGCGGCATTGTGGCCGCAGTGGGGGGGCTGACCGGGCTGACGTCTCTGGACCTGTGTGTCACTCCTGTGACGCTACTCCCCGGCGACCTCGTCAACGCTGTGGCTGAGAGCCTGACCTGCCTTGCCGGGCTGCACATGCTGCGCCTGGCCATCGCATGGGACTCGGCGGTTCGCGCGGAGCCGTTCGTGCAGAGCCTGCGGCGGCTGGGGCAGGTGACGGAGCTGCAGCTGCGGCTGGAAGGAAGGTGTGGGGGGCCGCAGGACGATGCGGTGCTGGGCGCTGTGGCTGTAGAGCTGGAGCGCAGCATGGCATCTGCATGCAGGGGGATGGGAGGACTGGCAACGGACTCGGCGCTTGCTGAGGCGCCGGGGTTGGCGGCGCTGCGTGTGATGCGTCTTGCGCCATTTGCGGGTG
This sequence comes from Ulva compressa, assembly GCA_024500015.1. NCBI lineage: Eukaryota > Viridiplantae > Chlorophyta > Ulvophyceae > Ulvales > Ulvaceae > Ulva > Ulva compressa. The sequence goes on along the minus strand of JALKAD010000439.1, from coordinate 1,262 downwards.
GCTTTGACAGCGCGGTGCTCCAGATGGAGGCCGCCGGGCATGCCTGGGAGACAGGTGGGGGGCAGTCCAGGGCTGCTAAACAGGAATACAGCGAATTACAAAGCAGCCAGCAGCAGCGTGAAGGTGGCCTGAGTGTGGTGGCTTGGGGACAGCGGCGATTGGCCAGATGGATAGGATGACCGCGCGTGCGAGAGATGACCAGGACCTGTAGTGGCAGCGACACGGTTGCGGATACGACCGGGAGAGAGTCAAGATTCAAGACAAGTCACTAGGACAAGATTCAAGACAGTCATTAGGACAACGTTGTTACTTCACTCTGGTCCGGGTTAGATCTGGGCTCGAGAGACATGTGATACCTTTTGTTTGGGTACTTACACGCCTTTAGGACACATTTAGGACCCCTGCTGCATGGCTTACTGTTCTCCCGAGTTACTACACCCCATGATTCTCGAGAAATCATACATCCTTATAGGTGCAACCACGCCCGATGCCCCTTAGATCGACTCTGATTCATCGTCTTTGTAAGCTCATGACAAGCCTATGCAGGCCCTATGCTGTCGGCCTTTGCTGTGTTCTATTCCCTAGGATCAGGCAACGGTGTCATGTGGTGATCATGGGTGTCAACACGCAGACAGTCGGTGTTCGCTAGAGCAGGAACACAGAGGTGACCGTGCCGACAACACCACAACATGAAATTGGAGGTGGTGCCGTGCACACATATGTGTTTCACAATGCTGTCAGTACGTCAGCTTGGAATATGTCCTAGGTGATGTGTCATGTGCACGTGCACGCAGCGCTGCTTTTGTGGTCTTGCGAGTAAAGTTTGCAGTCCTGGTGCAATGGCTTGGAGACATTGGCATAGCAGAGTCACACGGAGATCAACGCAAGAGCCCAGCAGCCTAGCAGCGAGGGCAACAGCAAGCAAGCACGCGACCAAACCCCTGCAAGCAAGCAGCAACAAGCAGCAACACGGGCAGGCACAAAGCCACAACGAACCAACACAACTGCACAACCGCACACCTGGCATAGCAGAGCAGTCAGGGGTCTTTCAACATGTGTGTTACACAGTGATAGATCTAGGACCCAGCAGCGCCGAGGCAACAGACCAGGCAACACGCAAACAGACAGACAGGCCACCGCAAGCACCAAGGCCACTCTCCGCACGAGCAAATGCCAGAACGAACTAGCGCCGGCACGAAAGCAAACACACACACACACACACACACACACACACACACACACACATGGTGGTATACAGGATC
>JALKAD010000438.1:0-14967 GCA_024500015.1 Ulva compressa | reverse complement strand
TCCGATGCGGGCTCGCTCGCAGGGTCGGGGACGTCCGCAGCAATGACGGCGCCATCAGACTCGCGCCTGCCAGCAGAGGTGGGGATGCCCGCACGAGTACCAGCGGCAGCAGGGGGAGGTCTGCCGGCTTGAGCGGGGCTGGCATCAGGAACGGCAGCACTGGGCAGCAGCACCACCCCTGGCGCGGCAGCCGGTGTTGCTGCAAGCTCAGCAGGCTCAGCAGGCTCAACAGGCTCAGCAGGCAGCTCTACTCCCAGATCCTGCATCTTACAGGTGTCATGAGTAAGCTTGCCGGCTGCACGCACGGTTCCACTTGCTGAAAATGCAGTACAGCAGGCATGCTGCAGCTGCAGGGCGGGTGTGTCGGCCGCACCGATGCTGTGCTCAAGACCCAATTGTGCTGCAGGGACAGGAAGCGGTTCCGTGTCTCTGATGGCTCAAGGTCAGGCTGTACAGGGTCGCCTTCCTGCTCCGGGCCGTCGCCCTGATCCATCACGATGCTGACCAACTCTGGTCCGCCGCTGAATATGTCCGAGCCCCCTTCGTCACTGGTCAAAAGGAGAGTCTCATCAGGCACGGTGTTGTTGAAGAAAGTGCAGCCCTGAAGCCACATGTCCCCGTCCTTGGCGGAGATGATCGCTGGGGGCTGCTCGCGGTTGGGTTAGTCCGGGTGGCCCTGAGATCCCGAGCCACGCGCTGGCCCCGGACTTCTCAGATGCGGAGACGGTCACAGTGCAGCTCGAATTCGAGAACGCGTTCAACCTAGTTGACCGCGAGACCATCATCGCGGAGATCGACGCGCAGCTCCCTACCCTGGCCGCATTTGCACGCATGGCGTACGGGGCGCCATCGCCGCTGCTGGCCTGTCAGCAAGGCGGGGCCAACGCGGTCCTGTGGAGCGCATCTGGCGTGAAGCAAGGCACTCCCATCGGCCCCCTCTACTTCGCCGTCGCGTTCCGGCCTACACTGATAGCGGCGCAACAAGCGGCCCCTGACACGTTGCCCTGCGCGTGCCACGATAACGTGACGGTGCAGGCATGGTCGAGCAATCCCGCCACCAGTGCAACAAGCAGAAGACGCTCGTCCACTGCACCGATCCCGCCAAGGCCTCACGCGCAGCCGCCTGCCTAGGCGCCACGGTCGCCACTGACGGCATGGGCGCCTGCGGCGCGCCGCTGGGCACCCCTGCCTATGTGCGGGCCGCAGATGCAAACGCACGATCGAGCTGATGCAGAAGCTGGCAGGTCTCCCGCTGGCGGCCCAGACACGGTGGGCTGTCCTCTTCCAGTGCCTGCAGCACCACGAAGCCCTCCTGCTGCGCACCACCGACTTGGCCCATCTCGAACAGCCACTCATGGGCGTTGAGAAGGCCAGCCTGCACGCCATGTGCCGCATCATTGGGAGACAGCAGGCTGTCAGCAGCTCACCGACCTACAGCGTGAGCAGGCCTTGCTCCCTCATAGGCATGGTGGCCTGGGTCTGCGACACTAGACAGCCGACGTTGCTGACGCAGCGCGCCTTGTGTCGGCAGCAGTTGCGCACGCGGTGCTCGCGGACGGCATCGACCGCAACAAGCCGTTCCACGGCGACGTCGCTGTCCAGCATCAGCCCCGCCTCGCACGCATGCGGACGGCATGGCCGGCTGTGCGGGAGTCTCAGACAGCCCGACCCCCGCCGACGCGTGGAAGTCCGATCACACTGGCACGAAGCTGAGCATGACGCAGCTCCAGAGCGCGCTCAGCCAGGCGGAGGGTGACGCGCGCTGGACCGCCATGCGTGACCAACTCCAGACCTTGAAGTGCGGTTGTAGTCCCCAAACGGCGGAGACAGCGTGCACTGATCTGGCTCGCCTTCTCAGCTGCTCTGGCTCGCTTGCCTCGGCATTCATCACGGCCTACCCCGGCCCCGTGACAGGCCTTACATTCCATGAATTCCAGGCAGCTGCGCTGCTGCGACTAGGTGAGCCGCTGCTGCCCGTCCCGGACTCCGATGAGGCCTGTCCCTGCGGCCGCGAGGCTGAATCCGGCACGCACAGTGTCATGTGTGGCCAGCTGTGGGCGACTTCCGTACAAAAGCACGACCTGATCACCGTGGCTTGGAGGCGGGTACTCATGCGCGCGTCGGTCGCTTCGTCGCTTGAGCCGCATGTTGGCAAGCTCCCCGGAGGCATCCACATGCTCCCCCCTGCGCGGCAGCCGGCAGACGCCGCCAGTTGCGCCGCCGGTGGGCCTCACACGTCCGCTGGCCACACCGCCTGCGCGTGCACCGGCCGCGTCATGCCAGGACGGCCTGCCGCCCCGCCGCCGCCGACGGAATCCCCCGCCCGTGAGGCGCTAACGCGCCCCCCACCCCATATCTCTCGCAGACGCCACAGGCTTCGGACGTGCTCCACACCCCTCTTGGCCCCCAAACCCTGGCCCTGGCCTCCCTGGCCTCCCCCACCCCCACCGCCGGCACCACCCCCCCAACCGCGGCCCAAACCCCAACCGCTGTCTCCCCCTCACATGGCCTGGCCCAGCATCAGCGAGATGGTGCAGGCCTCAACTGGAGCAGTCATCTGCTGCAGCTGGCTATGCAGTGCCCGCGGCCGCAGCAAGGGGCACCCTGAAAACATTCTTGCATGATGCGTGCAGTGTGCTACGTGCAACACGCTGCGTGCTATGCGCTGCGTGCTTCGTGCTACGTGATACGTGTGCGTGCACTACATACACTATTTGTCCACATGTGGCCACAGGGCTGAGCTGAGGGCCTACCTTGCAAGCTTGTAATCAGACAATGATTATAACCTGGCCAGGTAGTCCCAGCAATGGTTGGCCGGCCCCAGACGGTCGCTGTTGGGCACACCAAATAGCATGGACTTTTACGATGGTAGGTTTGGAGGCCAACTTACGCAATTGACCAACTTACGCAATTGCCATTGGTGAGAGCCACTGACCCATGAGGTGAGCTGAGTTGACTCATGCTCAGAGACCATGAGCACGGCATACATTGCTCATGCACTGTCAAAGGTTCCGGAGGTGGATACTCTGGATGCTGCTTTGTACAGAGCGACACGTGCCGCATGGCCAGAATTGTAGGCCAAGCTTCCCAGGGTGGTTGAACTTTGTCTTTGTTTTGGCCGTGAATGGCGCAGGCATGCAGGTCGGCGCAGTCATGGTGCCGTGCTACTAGTACACATGCTGTGGTATTCTTGGTGTTGCCGCCCCTGCTTTCCGGGAGCCGTTGCTGATGCACTGTTGGGGTCGGCGGGTTCGCGATCTCTTGTTGAGTGCATGATTTGTCGTTGTTCGGTTGGGTATTATGGGACAGGGCACGGCACGGCGCAGCTGCAGGATATCATGCATATTATGCACATCAATATGCATATTGAAATGGCCAGTGGCGCCAGAGGGGACACCAATTCGCGTTTGAGCGGTGCGGCCATACCCACTTGTCGTGGCCTGCTGCTTCGACAGTAATCCCATCTGCAGATTTGAATAGTACAGACAGAAGAGCCGGTCGGTGCACATGTTGACAATTTCTGTCTGCAGGCTGTGAATTGCGCACACCTCGCCCATGGTGAGGTGCACCTCACCCTTGTAGACAAGGCCGCCCCCCCGTGGGGCCCCATGCATGGGTCCCACAAACAACCAGCTCGCTACAATGATATCAGCGCTTGCTCCGACCGAATTCTGCAGACATGGTTAGCAGTGTCAAAGAAGATAAACGCATGCTGTGCACAACTGGGCGTGCATGCGCCACCTTCCCACCAACTACCAGTTGACCGTGGTGTCTCGTGCCTACCTGCCTGTCTCACTTGGATATACCAAAAGAACCAAAATATGAACCCCCCAACCGCGCCACGGCCAAAGGGGCATCGGCCATAGGCAAGCATTCGGTGTTCGAGGGCAGCATGTATCCGATACATGAGTCAGCGTTGCATTTGCAGCACGCACATGCAGTTGGAGGAACACCGAGGTCGTTCACCTGGATGCATATGGCAGCCGTCAATGGATTGTGATTGGCGTTCCCTAGCTCGCTCAGCCTAGCTCAAGGAGGCAGCTGCACTAGTGCACTGGGGAGTGCACATGGGCTACTGGGGGCTTCAAGATCCCTAGGCCTAGGACCTATGGGTGTTGCGGAGACCACCCGCATGCAGATGCAAGCTGGCTGCGTCACAAAAAAAAAGCAAACAAACAAAAATCGGGCATCGCGCCAGACCCAATCGGGCACCACGGCTGCGCCACATCGGTCGCCACGGCTGCTCCGCTGCATGCTGAGCTGCATCACCAGTGCCGTGGCATCAACGGTAGAGTACCTTACTGCATGCATCTGTCAATCCACGTACGGCATGGTTTCTCAGGTGCCTGTCAAGGCCTGGTGTGCACGTCGCCCGCCGGGGCCGCAGGGCTCCCTTGCCGCCCGCAAACGCACCTGGCGCACTGCTTTCTACTCTCAAATCTGCTGATGCTGGCCTGCGAAACGTACACGTCGTGCCGCTTCGTGTCTGTACACGTGTAACATGAGGCGTTTGGCCATGTCGGCAAGCTTGAGGGTGCATTTGCCTTCCTGGATGAGATTGATGACGTGGTTCCCGGTCCCGGAAACGGAATCCCAAAACGCTGCGAGTTTGGTTTCTGGTCACCACTGGTTGAGTTTTGCGGGCCAGGCTGGTCGCAGGCGCCTCCGCTGGTTCTGTGCTGTGCTGCCAGTGCTGTGCTGCCAGTGCTGTGCTACCTGGCGCCATGCTGCCCAGTGCTGTGCTGCCAGTGCTGTGCTACCTGGCGCCACGCTGCCCAGTGCTGTGCTGCCACAGCCGTGCTGTGCTGCGCTGAAAAACAGCCGTGCCGTGCTAAAAAAAAAACTCATCTGCCAGTGCTGTGATGTCTCCACGTGGTCACGCGTATGTATGTATGATTACATCGCCGTATCCATGAGGACATTGACACCTCCGACAAGCGGGACCGATTTCACCCTCAATGCAACACGTGCGTATGACGGTGATTGCACGTGACGGTAACTGCACGACGGTTACGGTAACTGTACGACAACTACCGTGACGACAACTACAGTGACGGTAACTGCACGACAACTACACCCTGCGCCCGCGTCGGCCACGACCGCCACGCAACCTTATGCATGCAAGCATCATACACCCCGAAGAAAACAATATATAATAATAAATCGGGCATCACGCCCGACCCAATCGGGCATCGGCCACCGCACCCCTACGAATACGGGCGGACAGGAAGGAGGACTCAGTTTCGGAGAGCTCAAATGAGTCGATAGGAAACGGTGGGTAGACCGGAATAGGGTCACACATCAACCAAGCCCGCACACGTGACCACGGGGGCACTCGCATGCTACGCGTGTTAGGGGAGCCGTCGTGCCAGCCCCCCACAAGCCGCGAGACACGGTGAGCCACGCCGAGCACATACATAGCAGTCAATCCAGTGCGCAAGTGTTGGGTAATGCAGTCTTATCGGGGCATGACATCCGCACAACGAGGCAGTCGCCCATGGCAACCATCCACCGCGGCAGCTCCAGCGGCGCTGCAGCTCCAGCGGCCGTCCACCGGGTCAAGGCCCAGAAATTTAACGCGCCCAACCCAAGGGGTTGTATTTACTTCTGGACTGGAGGACACCGTATATATGTGTCACTAGACTCTTGAGCGCACAGTATGGCTCATGACACACTGCCGTAGCTCCAGCGGCCATCCACCGCCGCAGCTCCGGCGGCGACATGGAAAACTCGTGCGGCCTGCCAGGGTGCAGTCAGGTGGCTGGTGATCGTGGTGGCACAGTGCCGGCACTCGAGATCTGGCCCTATGTGACACACTGTGCACAGCTGTGTGTTACACAGTGATAGATCAAGGACCCAGCAGCGCCAAGGCAACAGACCAGGTAACACGCAAACAGAAAGACATGCCACCTCAAGTACCAAGGCTACTCTACGCACGAGCAAATGCCAGAACGAACCAGCGCCGGCACGAAAGCACACACATACACACACATACACACACACACAGTAGCCACAGCTAGCCCGGCAGTACGAGCGGTGTCCGGGAAGGGGGGCAGAGGAGAAATGGCGGAGGTGCGCGGAGAGGAGGGAAGAGGGAGGGAGGAGGAGGGACGGGTGGGTGGGGGGGGGGGGTGGGCGGAGCAGGGCGCATTGGGCGGAGGGGGGGGTGGGGAGGTCACGAACAAGCCTATGCGCGATGCCCGTCAGCGTCGGTAGGCCGTCCGTGGGGACAGGAAGGCCCGGCAGCAGCGCCCGCCCGACCAGTCTAGCGCGGAGGGGCGCGGCCGCGCGGGCTTGGCGCGCCAGCGCGCCGCACAGTGTTGTGGACAGGTCGCGCATAGCATTGAACAGAAAAGTGCGCCTAGGCACTGCACCGTGTCCCGCCGCTACCTCCGCGATCGTCTGGAGGAAGCGGTACGCGTCCCGTCCAACCCTGCCATACGTCTCATGCACGAGCGGGATGAACGGGGAGGCACCTGTGATGGCGCCATATTTGTCGCGCTTTTGCCGTTCGCCCTTCTCAGCGGTCGCGCCAGCCTCACGCGACGCACCGCGCACATGCGACCTAGCAAGCGGGTGCATCACCTTCACGTCCAGCAGCGCCATGCGCGTGGTGAGGAATGCTAGGATGTCGCCGCGCTGCGGGGGCCGCTGCGATCGGGGCGGCGGGGGTGCGAGCGGCGGCGTTGCCGCCCGGTCAGGGGCGGGGGGAACGTCGCGCGTCGGGGTCTGGGCCGCGGTGGGGGGGGTGGTAGCGGCGGTGGGGGTGGGGGAGGCCGGGGCCGGGGCTTGGGTGCCATCAGGGGTGTGGGGCACGTCCGAAGCCTGGGGGGCCTGCGAGAGATGGGGTGGGGGGTGCGCCGGCGCAGCATCGGCTGGGGAGTCCGGCGGCGGCGGCGGCGGCGGCGGCGGTGGCGGTGGCGGCGGCGGGCCATGCTGGCACGGCGCGGCCGGTGCACTCGCAGACGGCGTAGCCGGCGGACGTGTGAGGTCCGCCGGCGGCGCAGCTGGCAGCGACAGCCGGCTGCTGCGGAGGGGGAGCACGCGTATGCCTCCGGGGAGCTTGCCAACATGCGGCTCAAGCGATGAAGCCAGCGACGCGCGCATGAGCACCCGCCTCCAAGCCACAGTGCTGAGGTCGTGCTTTAGGACTGAAGTTGCCCATAGCTGGCCGCATATAACACTGTGAGTGCCGGACGCAGCCACGCGGTCGCAGGGGCAGGCCTCATCCGAGTCCAAGACGGGCAGCAGCGGCTCGCCCAGTCGCAGCGGCACAGCCACCTGGAATTCATGGTCGGTCAGGCCTATCACCGTGCCGGGGTAGGCCGTGAGGAACGCCGAGGCCAGCGAGCCAGAGCAGCTGAGAAGGCGAGCCAGATCAGCGCACGCCCTCTCCGCCGTTTGGAGATTCGGACCGTGCTTCCGGGTCTGGAGTTGGTCGCGCGTGGCGGTCCAGCGCGCGTCGGCCTCCGCCCGGCTGAGCGCGCTCTGGAGCTGCGTCATGCGCAGCTTCGAGCCAGCAGCAGACGCCCAGGCGTCGGCAGGGGCAGGCCTGTCTTAGATTCCTTGCACGGCCGGCCATGCCGTTCGCAAGCGTGCGAGACGGGCCTGGTGCTCGACAGCGGCGTCGCCGCGGAACGGCTTACCGCCGTCAATACCGTGTGCGAGCACCGCGTGCGCAACTGCTGCCGACGCGAGCGTCCGCAACGTCGGCTGTGTAGTGTCGCAAACCCATGCCGCCATGCCTATGAGGGAGCAAGGCCTGCTCATGCTGCAGGTCGGTGAGCTGTTGCGTCTCGATGATGCGGCACATGGCGTGTATGCTGGCCTTCTCGATGCCCATGAGCGGCTGTTCGAGGCGGGCCCAGTCGGTGGTGCGCAGCAGGTGTGCTGCAGGCACTGGAAGAGGACAGCCCACCGTGTCTGGGCGGCCAGCGGGAGGCCTGCCAGCTTCTGCATCAGCTCGGCAGCGCGTTTGCATCTGCGGCTCATGTTGGCCTCCACATAGGCAGGGGTGCCCAGCGGCGTGCCGCATGCAACCATGCCGTCAGTGGCGACTGTGGCGCCTAGGCAGGCGGCAGCGCGCGAGGCCTTGGCGGGGTCGGTGCAGTGGACGAGCGTCTTCTGCTTGTTGCACTGGTGGCGGGATTGCACAACTCGCCCCATGCCGACCACTTGCTCGACCGTGCCCTGCACCGTCAGGTCATCGTGGCACGCGATGGCTAACGTGGCAGGGGCCGCTTCTTGCGCCGCTAGAAGAGTGGGCCGGAACGCGATGGCGAAGTAGAGGGGGCCGATGGGGTCGCCTTGCTTCATGCCAGATGCGCTCCACAGAACCGCGTTGGACCTGTCTTGCTGACGTGCCAGCAGCGGCGATGGCGCTCCATACGCCATGCGTGCGAATGCGGCTACTAGTAGGGCGGGGAGCTGCATGTCAATCTCCGCGATGATGATCTCGCGGTCAACTAGGTTGAACGCGTTCTCGAGGTCGAGCTGCACTGTGACCATCTCCGCATCTGAGAAGTCGGGGGCCAGCGCGTGGCTCGGGATCTCAGGGCCACCGTGGACACCGGCAGCTGTGTGAGGAACTGTGGCTACTGGTGCTACACGGAGATAGACACAGGAGCCCCACAGCTAGGGCAACAACAACAACAAGCAAGCAAGCAACCGTACCCCAGCAGGCGGCCGACAGCGAGCCCATCGACCAACGCACCGCAACAACCGCACCACCGACACCAACCCGCACCACCGATACCGTGGCAGCAACCAGTGGTGCCATGCCAGTTTGGCTGGCCTGGTTGTCATGAGTGTGTCTGCAGTTGCGCTGCATCATCATTCAGCAATGACCTGGCGCACTCCCATGCAGTGGATTCACCTGGGCACCTGCTCCCCGGATTTCTGGCGCAAGCATATGCAACAACGCATCAGCTGCGCCTGGCCATATGCGGGTTGTCCATCCATCAGCTCGAGGCTGCATGGGATGCGCATGCCGGTGCTGCAGTGGCAACTTCATGTACAGCTGCAGACCGCATTCACGTACACCTTTTCCCGCACCTCGTGAGCCTACTGTTGCCCTCGCTGCCGGGCTCTTGCGTTGATCTCCGTGTAACACCTCGCGAGGCCTCGCTGCCCTGCCATGCACGCTCCCTCGAGCTCGAGCTCGATCGAGGCCTCTTACGCATCGCAAGCTTGACCGGCTGCGTTGATAGCAGAATTTCGGCTTCCTCGCCCACTGAGCTAGGCTGGGCGCTAGTCACGCAGCTTGACTGATTGGAGTGGCTGACTGGGACGCCAACCCGTGGCGCCAGTTATAGCTATGGCCTCCGAGCCTCTCCGAGATGTCCCCGGCCGGCCGGCATATCTTTTGGGAGCGCCGTGGATCCAACCTGCGACGCCTCGAAGCTTTGGCAATGAGTAGTATTCTGCCGACACACCAGCATGTACCTCGAAGTCGATGTGGCTGTCAACGTGGTATTATTCCGTGTACATAGCCTCACGAGTGGAGCTGGATATTCGGCCCTAGATCTGTGGCCACGACGCGTGACAAACTACATGCGATTCTTCACTGTGGGCATTGACAGCTATGTTATACACACTGATGTAGTATCTGCGGTAAGCAAAGTTTCGATTGGGCAGCGCAGCCTGGCTGCTTCATCAGCACTGCGGAGCGTCGTGGTTGCGCGCGACACGGATCCCGATGGGTAACACGTTCAGTATTTGTTTCAGCGCATATCACTGTGACCCCGATCCTAATGACTGGAAGAACTGGGATGCCCATCCTGCTTTTCGGCGCTACGTCGTGGGGAAGCAGATTGGGAGCGGTGGCTTCTCTGAGGTGCGCGCCACTCCACCTGCACCTTGTCAGACCAGTCGAACACCGTCTTTCAATCTCTCAGAAAAGGAATATTCCCTTGCGGTCTCGGCATGCCGCGCCTGTGATCAGGTGATGCAATCAACCGGGCTGTAGACGCGGAGTACAAAGTTCGCGGCGTGTTTTCTCAAGCGCGCAGGGCGTGTGCAGGTATATCTTGCCAAGCGCAAACCACTGCTATTCGACGGAGAGGAAGTCGCTCTGAAAGTCATATTCCTTGGGTGTGCTGCCTGGGTCCAGATGCAGTGTAGCATGCACCACTGACTGCATCGATCGGCCTGCACACGGACCCGTCCGTTGCCGTTGCAGTCGATCGCTTGGCATCGCAGGCCCAAACGAACCGCACAGAAACTGCTTGACCATCTGAATCGCCGATGGTCCCTGCTTGAGTACAATGCCGTCAACACGGATCACCCGTCGACGCATTGCAGCACCGACGTCTGCGCAGCCTAAAACCTTCCGACCAGCTCCTGCGCAACACTAGCGCCAGTCGGCCTCGCTCACGCCACCGCCATGTACCCACTCATCCGCTTACAGCCATGCACACGCAGGAATCCTAAACTGGCTGATGCGGCCAAGGAGCTCCTCAGGGCAGGTGTGCCCTCCCTCTGGATCCCGTCCGACTGGACCTTGTCTGACTCACAGCTGCCAGCTCAGACTTCACTGCACAATTAGGTTTCACCGCACAGGATAGAGCCTGCCGCGACCGCAGCACGGTGCCAAGGTGCTCACCTTGCTGCTGCCCCAGACACAGTACAGCGATCTGGTTCCACGCAGCGCACTGTCTCATTGCCTGCGCCGCATCAGTGCACACCGCAGTCTGCCATAGCAGCGCCACCACCGCCGCCGCTGCGGATGCCAGCACCCATTGGCTTACAACATGCGTCTCCCTGCACCCCGCCATGCATGTGCGCGATGCTGCTGCCGTCCTGCGGCCCACCTGCGTTTGCACACGCTCACCAGGGCAGGCAGGCCCAGCATGAGCCCAGCACGTGCGTATGGCAATCGAACTGCGCGGGAGCCGTACGCCTACGCCCCCCCCTCGTGCCGCCCACAGCTTCACCGTCCAGTCAAGTTTTTTTTTTCAACACACCAGGCCACATGCGCCCTTCACCGGACGTGTCTCATGCTGTGCGTGCTGTGCGTGCTGCCACCAGGGCCAGCGTGCCTGCAGAGTCGACGATCCTGCAGCGGTTGCACCACCCGCATGTGGTGGACGTGCGGCGCACGCTGATGTGGCATGCGAAGCAGATCCTCGTCATCGAAGAGGAGATGCTTCACGGCGAGGAGCTCCTCACGGCTGCCGATGAGGCCATCGCGGACTACGGCTTCGAGATCACCGAGTCGTTCGCAGCACTCGTGCGCCCCCGCCCCTGCTGTGCCTGCTGTGCACTGCCGTACGCGCTTCATAGCTAAACTCGGTGGTGCCGCCGCAACCATATGCATGCAGCGGTCGGTTGACGCTCGCGTGTACACACAGACACGCACGTCATGACTGGTGTGTCTGGAAAGGCTGCCGAAGCCGGCGCAGTCCACCCGGGTGCTGAGTTGTGAGGTAGTGCAACACTCTGTAACACACACATCACCAGCCACGCGCTAAGCCGCAACGACAGTCCGCAAATTCCATGCAACCACTCATATGGCAACCCGGCCAGCCCCCCCCCCCCCCGATCAAGCCTCCCTGTTCATGAGTCATACCTCTCCGGTCGCGGCGGCTGCTCCGGCCCACTCCCCCCCCCCACGTAGCTGCGGCGCAGCACCATCACTATCCTGCGTAACGCCAGCTTCAGATACGCACTGTCCATGGTGCTGTGCTCCGCTGTGCGGGCGACCGCTCGTCTTCTCACGCGCGCGGCCGCCTGTGCATGCTGCAGGTGATGCGGCAGGTGCTGCTCGCGCTGGCCTACCTGCACTCCCGGCGGGTGCTGCATCGGGACGTAAAAACCGAGAACCTGCGTCTGACGCGGCCGACGAAGGAGTGGGTCGCCGACCGCAGCCGCTTCAAGCTCAAGCTCATCGACTTTGGGCTGTCGTGTGTGATGGAGGGCAAGGAGGAGACCGGCCTGCTGGGCACGGCAGGCTATGTCGCGCCGGAAGTCATCAACGGCCGACCGCACTCCCCGGCGATGGACGTCTACGCCGCGGGGGTCGTCCTCTTCATCCTCCTCACAGGTGCGCTCGCGCCCGCAGCTGGGGGGGGCCGCTCGAGAGGGCAGGGCCACAGCACGGCAGCCGCGAGGCCACAGCACACGTTGTCTTGAGTTGCACCGCACAGCAGCGCCACGGGAGCGGCGCATGTGTTGTAGGATTGAGAGGATTCCGGGCGTGGCAGTCGCGACCTGGTGGCCGTGCTGTGCTGTGCTGTGCTGTGATGTGTGCTCCGGACATGGCGTGCAGCGTCCAGCGGGGTGTGGCCGCTCCCGCGCACGGAGTCTGGTGCAATGCGGCTGCTGCGCGCGCTGCATGCTGTGCCAGGCTGACCAGGAGCAGCAGGGCGAGTGTGCGAACCGCTGTGCTGCGCTACGCTGTGCTGTGCCGGTTCAGTTGCGGCCCAGCACACATCATGGTGATGATGCGCAGAACTGCCCGTCACTAGGTGCCGCGTGTGAGGGGGTGGAACCTTGATCGCAGCAGCTCCCCGCGGCACAGCACAGCGTAGCGCAGCATACACACACATGCGCTGTCGCTCCTGCGCAATTTGCCACCATGATTGCAGTAGCCCCCCGCAGCACAGGGTGGTGTGCTGTGACAAGCATGCGTATCCAGTCGTATAAATTTGTGGTATGGGATGAACCATGAGATGATCGAGTGCGGTACAGGGTGGGGCACCCCGCCACGGGGTCCTGATTGACCCAAGCGCGGCAGGGAGACCGAGGGGCAGTGGCTGGCGTGCAGGCATGAAACCGACAGAGCAGGAGCAGGCACAGGACCTGCTGTACAGCGGCCTCGAGGCCCAGGAGTACCCCAACATGCATGGCAACCCGCGCTGGGAGGCGGTGTCCGCCAGCGCGCAGTCCCTCGTGCTGCAGCTGCTGCAACGCAACCCCCGCGACCGCCCCTCCGCACAGCAGGCACGCCCCCAACCCCACCTCGAACCCGTCCTTGCTGTCGTAACCCCCCCCTCCAGCCCAGGCCTCCACACGCGCCCTGCTACATTTCGCTGTTTTCCGTGCTGCTATCCTGCATTTGTGAGTAGGGCGGCTTGGGGTGCGTCTCACGCTGTCTGCATGGTCGGCCACATGTGTACGATGTAGGTCTGTGCGCGGTGCGCCGCGGAGGTCGAGTGCATGGCCGGCATGCACGTGTGGCGCGCATGCAGGCATTGCAGCACAAGTTCCTGCGAAAGTCAGGTCGCGCGAGGGAGGTCGCTCCGGCCGTCCCGTCCGAGCCGCCGTCCAAGGCGGGGACAACCTGCGCCACTCCGAGCGTGTCTGTGCTAGGTACCTCCGACTGCAGCAGCCCACAGTATGCCATGGGCCTGGTCTCGGAGCTGCACCGGCAGGCAAACGCGCTAAAAGAGACCGACAACCTGCAGGTTGACGCAGACACCGTGAAAAGCACGATGCAGGCGGAGCGCTGGCGCGAGATCGGCGACGTCATCTGCCAGGTGCGTGCTGTGCATGCTGTGCGTGCTGTGCTCGCTGTGACAAAAGGCCTCGACACCGCGGTGATGACGATGCGAGGACGCATGCTTGCGCGGCTCCACATCAGTTGCTGCCCGTATGCTGTGCGTGCTGTGCGTGCTGCGATCGGGTGGTGGGTGTGCAGATGCGCTCGGTGGTGGCCGCGAGCAGCCCGACGAGCGCGTCGTCCCTGGAGGCGGTGCCGAGCGACGTGGCGACGCTGTGGCAGCAGGCGCTGCGACGCGGCTGCGTGCGGGCGCAGCGCAACACGTACCACTTCAGCGCCGGCCGCATCACGGCTGCACCGCCGCCGCGGCCGACGCTGCCGCGCTCGCTGTCGCTGACCGCGCTGCAGAGCGCGGCTGCCACGTCGGTCGCCGGCGGCTCGGCCGGCACGGCGACACCCCTACGCCACAACGCCTCGATGCCGATGCTGACTGCGATGGGGTCCCCCGCATCGTTCACGCGCAGCAGCACGCTGCGACAGGGGACGCAGCACAAGCGCGCCGTGGCGCATGAGCAGCTGGAGCACCTTCTGGAAGAGTGCGCGTGCGCAAACAAAGACACAGCAGAGGATTTACTTCGGCTAGAGCGCGTGGGGTCGACGTGAGCATGCTGCATGCTGCGTGCTGCGCTGTGCTGTGGCAGGCCGCTCTCTCCTTTGCCAGTGCTGCTAGCGTGAGCACAGTGTGCTGCGATGGTAGCGTCCGCACGCTGTGAAATGCTTGCATGCTGTGCTGCCCTTGTGGGGGTGTGTACGGGCGACTCCAGTGGCTTTGGGTGGCGCTGATGGCTGCGAGTAGGTTCCTGCAGCCTTCCCGTCTGCCAAGGGACGTTGCCACACCCCTGCGCTGTGTGCTGTGCGTGCTGCGTCAAAAGCATGGTCAGAAATGCGAAATGGGCGATCTCCTGTTTAGAGAGGAGGGCGGTGTGAGCGGGCATCGTGTTCTTGTGAGCGTGCTGCACTCTGCCGTGCTGTGTGCTGCGCGGCTTTTGGAACACGCATGTGTGCTCCGCGTACTTGCTGGTGCACCATGGTGTCGCGTCGCTGGCGTGCCGGAATGGCCGCAGCGGCTCCAAGGTGCTGTGCGCGGGAGTAGTGCAGAGCTGGCAAGCTGCCCACACAGCGCATGCATGCCATGCATGCATGCGGTTATGGTGCATGCTGTCCCAGTGGGTATGTATTGGGACCAGATCGTGATGTTGTGTGGTAGTGTGCTGTGCCCAGCTGGGCTGGCATTTCTGTGATCGGGTAGGGGTCGGGTAGGAGTGCCGAGTAGTAGGGTGCCTATCTTCAAGGGTGCTTGTCTTCAGGCCCCTGTAGGCGTCGCGTAGACCATAGTGAACTGGATGCAGACGTTGGGATGTTCATGCCCCTATTTTATGTTTGTCAGTGACTGCCTGGATTTCCGTGTAGAGCGTAGATGTTTTTATCAATGAGTCGAATGATGTGGTGCTGTGCGAAACGCTTCA
>JALKAD010000437.1:0-32475 GCA_024500015.1 Ulva compressa | reverse complement strand
CTTGTGTTCCCAAAGGCCCTGCCTGTACCGGGAAACTGTAGCGTCGTATGTCGCTCAATACGAGAGGCTGTGCATAAGGCTTTGGCAGGCTTGAGTGCTCTGTAACGCATGCAGCGATATTGCAGACTCGTGCACCTTGCGGCTTTCTTGCGAGTGCTGCTCGTCCGCTGGTAGCAGACATCAGTATGCGGTGCAGTTGATGGGTATTGCCGTTGGACAACACAGATTTGCGTTGTAGCAGAAGTAGAGACTCCATGAGGGAATTGCTTTACACATGTCTGAATGCCACAGCGCGCACGTGTGCCACAGCGCGGCGGATGAGTCATCTGTCGTATATCGCAGCCTGGTGCTGGTCACAGCAGCGAATTCGAAGGCACCCCTGTCGTGTGCTGTGATGCCGCAGCCGTCGCTGGTGCATGCGGTTTTGCACTTGGCGCCCATTGTGAAACGTGTGCCACTGGAGACCACGATGCCGTGGTTTCGCACATGTCAATTTCGCAGCGCTTGAGGGTTGCCTTCGCCCCCACGCCTGTGGCAGGCGCTGCCTCCTGGCAGTTGTAGAAGCTGCAGCTGGAGGGTCAAGTGGAGACGCGGCTAGTCGTTCAGTTCGCCAGTCTCGGTGGCTACCAGGGTTCAGCCATCACACGTCACATGTCCCCAGACCATCTTCCCAGCAACAAGAATAGGGCGTGGCAACACATGCCCAGTAGGAACACCACTGTGTCAGCAGACGTTGCAAATCTGACGACGAAGGTATGGGCGGTGCTTGCTGTTACTCAATTACCATGTCATCATCCTCGCTACAGCTCAATTCTTGGCTGGTATCTACCGTTTCCTTGCTGGCATCTAGATCTATCAGCTGCGCCCCCTCTTCCACTTTGATGCGACCCAGTGCGTTGCATGTCACTGTGCACCTCGTCAGAGCAGCAACCGTCCCCGAGCCATGAACAGTTATGCCATGGCCCTCAAAGCTCTCCGTCAGACTGCAGTCCTGACAGGAGACATCTGCACCGGTCCCCACATACAAATTTGACCACCGATTCATTTCAATCACTGCTTGCAGCTGCTGGTGACTCCGCAGAACACGCAGCACTGCGCCAGATACAACAAGCACTCCGTACCTGCGGTTGCAAGCCACCTCACATGTATCTAGAGTGACAGAGCTCTCACTGCCACTCACAAAGACTCCACTGCGTTTCCTGCTCCGCAACGCAGTGCTCTGCACGAGCTCTGCCTTGCCGCCGCTATCGACATACACCCCCGTATGCAAATTGTCTGTAATGGTGCAGTTGACTGCGTTCAGAACAGCACCGTCGTCCACCATAACACCACAGCCCTGATTTTCCTTGGCCACAGCACCACGCAGATTTGCAGATGTCCCCACACCCGTGACATACCACCCATGAAGCTTGTTTGAAACAGCGCGTGACCCATTGCCCTCGCCGGTGCTAGTTAGCTCGGCTCCGTCCATCACGCACACCCCTGCCCTGGCATTCGCTACGGCATCGCACATCTCTAGACTTACTTTCGTGCCCTGATGCACCATTTCCACGCCTGAAGCGGCCTTGGCACCGCTGAAAACGCACCGCACAAACTCGCCAGTCGCTGCCCAGACAGAGGCCGCTGCGCAAATGTTGTTGATTGCTTGACCGTCAGACACATGAATGTGTGCCCCATCTATGGCCGCAAACCCGCTCCCGCAATTCTCGGCTGCAGTACAACTGCCCTCAAGGCGGAGCTGAGAGCCAGAAAAGTACGCAATGAAGCCACATCCATGTAGCGTCCCGTTGTGAGAACAAAGCTGCCCTGGCTTGTCTGAGGTGGCGCTCGAGATCTCCTCGGACTGTGGCTCCCATGCCAAATCTTCAGAGTACTTTGCACGAGGCCCATTGTCTGAGGCGCTGCATCCCACAGCCTGCAGCTCACCCCCCTTACACACCAACGCACCATGCAACGCGTTGCCTGCAAACTTGCAGTCCTCTGCACTCACGCGCGAGCCCGCATCGAGCACGAGTACCCCACACCCTTTCATCACACCCACGCTAGACAATAGCTTGCATCCATGCAGGTCAGCTAGGCCACCCGCCTCCACGAATACACCGAAGTACACATTGGTCTCAATTGTGCAAGTAAAACCTGTGACACTGGCATTGTTCGATACATGGACACCGGACCCTGCATTGTTGCTGATCCAACCCCCAGTCACCTGCGCAGTAGCCCCATTAGACACACGCAACCCATCACCCTGCCTGCAATCTCCCAGATGGCACAGCGACAACACCACGTGCCCAGCCTCAGTGGCATGTACGATTGCTGTCCTGCAACCCGACGCAGAACAGCCTGCAGCAGTGATGCATGATCCCTGTCCTTGTGACAACATACCGGTCACTCCTCCTGTGATCGTGCTTTCTCGGGCATGCACCTTGCCGTGCTCGACCGCACAGATGGCGGTGTGGGCTACTTGCACATCACATTGCTTCAGAGAGGCAGTGGACCCCTCGCCCAGGGACACCACTCCTACGGATTCCCCCCTCAGGTTGGCTTTGCAGAGCATGTTCAGCTCCCCGCCGTTCAGTGCCGCCACGCATGTCCACCCCGACAGTGCAAGTCGCTTGTCTGAGCCGCGGTGCCGGCGCCGGCGCCGCGGATCCACAGTGACTAAGGATGCCTGGCCCTGTGAGGTGATGCAGCAGCCACGACAGCTGCATGCAATCGTGCATGCGCTGTCGATGGTCACGGTAGCGCCGTCCGAGGCCACAACGCCGCCGTCGCGGCACCGCATGTCACATCGCCGGAACTGAACGCACGTCCCCAACCCGCTGACAAACGCTGCGACCTGGCAGTGGATGAAGGTACACCTGGAGGCGGTCAGGTCTGTGCTATTGGTGGCTACCAGGGTGCATCCATCAAACGTCACTCTGTCCAGCACCATCTTCCCGACGACAACAACAGTGCTCTGTGACCCGCCTGCAAAGCACCCAGCATGAAGCGGCCATGTACAGCATAATGTATCAGCGGAAGGCGACAGGCCGGCTGAAAACAAAAGCGGCAGCACTCTGCAATCGCAACAGGATCCATGGTCAACCGAGCGTCTGTACGCCAGGATCGACACGCTGCCACCTAACTCCCAGGTCCAGATCTAGTTCGATACGAATCATTCGAATAACATTTAAACAACCATGCAAGTTACGTGTGCCAGAGACGCCTGGTAATTGGCCACAGCGCCTTGTCACAGTGTATGACTATGCCAGTGTGATGCACGTGTGCAGTTTCAAGATCTGCAGAATGTGCGCCCCAGTGCATGATCATGAGCGCTACCTACACTTGACCATGACCGAAAGGGCAATCCAGATGCTTGACCATGGCCCACGGCTGAAGGGCAATACGGTGGCCAAGGCAGCCTGGATCACGACAGGTTTAAAAAGAAGCGGATGTAGCAGGAAAATATGTTCTAGACAGTCTACACAGTCTAGAGAGCCCGGGCCAAACGTCATTCAATCCCTAACGCATAGAGCAGCACCATATATGCAATGAAAGCACAAGCACTGTTGAGCATACACATACGCACGCCAGACCTTGACCCGAGCATCACAAAATTCATAGCGGCTGCACACCTTTCACAGTCACGTGTTGCCACGTGCCAATCGCATCATCATTCAGCACATGAAGCTGACCAAGGTCTGGAAGCTTGAGAGTCACAGAGCGCAGCGTGCCGCCAGCCTGCATGATCTCCCAGTACAGTGCCTCGGGAGCGGCCTCCAGCGTCCAAGCCGGGATGCGCAGCTCGTTGTGGACAATTTCCTTGCGCCTTGGGACGACACACTTACGAGTCGTGGGCCATTCTGACATCGGCCCGTCGGCAAGCACAATCTCACTTCCGCCCATGTCCACGACGTCTTCGAGCGCCAGCTGGCGCCCCAGGGTCGCGGCTGTCTGCGCCTGGTCCACCTGTACAAGGCCGAATGTTTTCCTCAGCTATGGGACCGGAGTCGCACAGCATAGATAAGTTTGTTTATTGCAGACACTTGGGAATGGATCCGGACACAGCATGTCTGCCGACTGAACAGGGAAAGACGGGCCGAGACCTGACTCAGGCTGCGCTGACAGAGGATGTTGAGCATCTTGGATGACCAAGCGTATATATTTGGGGCGAGGGGTTTTTGCCCATAGCTAAAACCCCGTCACGTTGTATGTGAGCAGCTGGACTGGGCATGATGATGCTGCTGTAATCCAGGTGATTAACACCATCTTGATGTCTGCAGGAGAATATCACAAGATGCCATGCATGCATATGCTCTACATGGTCTGGCATGTGTTCGGGGTGATCATGAGAGCACATTCAAGAAAAACCGCACCGGCATTGGCCCGTGTTGCTTGAGCAAACTATCAAAACTGGCGATCACTTGCAGCAGCTGGATCCCCTTGCGAGTCTCCTCTGTCCCCGTCATCATCTCCAGCTGCCGGACCAACTCCGGCGGCTCTTTTGGAAGCTTTTGGCCACCGTGCGGCTTGTTCCCAGTCGCGGCATATGCTAGCGTGCGGCCCAGTGCATAGATGTCTGACGCAGCGTTCACGCGTCCGGCCTCCTGCTCCGGTGGTGCATAATGCGGGGTAAGCCCCATTGATGTCCTCGTTCTGATACCGTCCCGATGGAATTGCGACAGACCAAAATCAATCAGCCGAGGCGTGCCGTCGTCGGCCAGCAGCACATTGGACGGGTTGATATCGCAATGGAGGATCCCCAGTGCATGCACCTCATGCACAGCCAGCGTCAGCGCGCAGCACAGCCGCAGCACGTGATGCAGGGGCATGCCCCGGCGTGCATGTTGCTCAACATGCTCCTGTAGCGAATGCTTGTACTGCGGCATCGCGATGTGGGCGCACGTTTCGCCCCAGCACAGCCCAATCACATCACACACATTCGGCGACGCGCGTGCTGCGCGGTGCTGCGTGCAGATGCTGTTCAGCATCACGTGGCGCCGGCACCGCTGCGGCAGCGCCGCATCTGCCATGGCAAACTCCACCGTCTTTATGGCGACCGACTCGCCGCGCAGCATGCCGAAGCGCACGACCCCCTCGGTGCCCTGCCGTGTGCTGCGACCCTCCTCCGCTGTGAAATCGCGCTCGACATCAAACTTGCGGATCGCCGGAAGGGCGTTATTTGCGAGATCTTCCAGAAAGTTCAGCGCAGCCCAGTCATCCTTCAGCTCCCCATTCCGTGGCACATACTGCTGGCAGACCCCGCAATGCTCCTCCTCCCGGTACTTCTCCGCCACGGCGCGGACCACCATGCAACGGCAGCCCGGCACGAGCGTCGGTTTCGTATCCCCAGTGCGCGCAAAGCGCGCCCTTGTCACAGGGCACGCCATCAAATTCTGGTCAAAGATGCACCGCTCCTCTGATGCGGCCGCCTGCGCAAACCTGTTCAGCATGAATCGATTGCCAGGCTGCACGCTTGCCGCGCCGCCAAACGCGATTGCGTCCCACACGTCCGGCTCCGCCCGCACTTCTGCCAGCACTTCTTGCATGTGCAGGGCAATCCCTTCAATCAGCTGGTGGATGGCTTCGAGCTGGCTGCTGAGCCCGGCAAAGCCTGAGGCCACACTCTGGGCCATTGCGGTGCGCATTGCGGAAAGCTGCTCCTGCGTGTTGGCGGCAGCTGCAAATGCGTCCGACGGCACAGTGACTGACGCTTGCAGTTGTGCCAAGAGCGTGGCCAACTGTTGCTCTTGCTCATCAGACAGCTTCCCTGGGGGATGGTTCTTCAGGGCAGTCAGCTGCTGAGTTGCGCCTGCGCCGCTGTCAGTATCGCCGGAATTGAGCATGACGACTGCAGCGGTCAGCTTTGAGAGGTGCGCTGAGATGGTGGCATTGCTGTGGCTGGAGGCGATCTGGAGCTGCGAAGTTACTACAGGGGCAGCTCCGGCAGGTGAGAGGGAAACGAGGTAGAGGGTCCAGTGCTCGTGGAGCTTCACACGCGACTGCCTCAGGGCCTCCTGCACACAATCCGATGCGTGAGTTTGGCGGAAGGTAGAGTGGACACTGAACACTGGCAGCACAGGGTGCATATGAACGCAGCCATAACTGAAAGAAATAAGGGGGGAAAAAAGTAGGCTGGAACAGGGTCACACATCACCCAAGCTAGCCCGCACACGTGACCACAGGGGCACTCGCATGCTACGCGTGTCAGGGGAGCCATCGTGCCAGCCACCCACGATCCGCGAGCAAAATTGAGCCATGCCGAGCACATACATAGTAGTCAATGCAGTGCACAAGTGTTTGGTGCGTCGGAGATAGGCACCCATGAGCGGTGAGACGGGTCAAGGAGGAAGGGCACCACCGTCACCGCCGCGACATGCTCTGGCAGGAGGACCTCCGGCGACGCCGCGAGAACAATGTCGCGCATAGCAGGGTCAACAGACACTGCGTCATCACGAAGGCACTGAAGGCCGCGCACGCCCGCGAGGCAGTACCACACCGCAGGAGAACAGCAAATTCTCAATGTGGCGCCAGCGGTCTTACATTGGATCATCAACGTCAAACAGTAAAGGCCCATCAGGAAGCACAGGCACAGCGCGACACAGCTGCCACCGTTGCACGTGCCATAGGAGCAGTCCAGCGGGAGGTGTGACGAGTCAATAATACTGATCGCAGGCTGCGGAAAAACAGCTGAGCCAGCTCCGCGTACGCACTTGCGGCCCACATGGGCCCACGTACGTTATTGCTCTGACGTGTACACTTGGCGTTGCACAGGAATCCCAACGTCCCACAGAACAAGTATAGTGCATGCGGCAATTGTGATGTGGAAGGCTAAGCTGAATGTGCACGTGCTGCACTCACGTGGCTGTGCGCATTCTCTCACGTGCACAGCCGCAGGCCCTGCCGCAGCGGCTTCCGTCGACACTATCTTTGACGAACATGGCAAGAAGCGAATTTGAAGGGAATTCACGGATGCGTGCATGCGTGAATGCACCAGTGCAGGGGGGTAAGTTGTGGGGGAATCCGACATGCCAAATTCATACGAGCATTTGAATTGTGGCACCATGCATGCATGCACGCGTGGATACTGAATGGTTGAGTCGACCATTGCGTCGCACTCTCCGGTCTTCTGTGTGCCAGTACGGGGACTGTGGCATGTTGCAATCATGCGACACGCATACGTTGTGCACTATCGGTACAAGGCAGGATGCGGCTCAAGCGCTAACGATTCACAGAGCGCCCGAGGGAACAGCAGAACGGGAGGTACACGTATCAGTTCAAGTGAATGAACGGCACATGATTCATGTAACATGTGCATATGGAGCAGTACGTCCGGTTGACCGATCGATCGGACCTGGCGTAGAAATGTGCACGTGCGTACGTGGCATAGCTGTAGAGAAGTCAACGCAGCTATAGAAAAATCAACCCAGGGGTGGCGTAGAAACTTCCATGCAGGCGTCACTGCTGCATCACTTGCATAGCGCATGCTCCACCACAGCTAGTATCTCTAACATCGGGTCCCAGACCCCGCTCGCGCAGGGCATCACATCCTGGATCAGAAGCCGCCAGCTGCAGGAGGCGCACCGCCGTTGTGGTCGCGCTGCCAGTGACGAATCTGACGATGGTGTGGCGCTGGAGGAAGGTGGTGGCGGTGTCCTCCACGCAGAGGCACTCCGCCTCAATGTCCTGCAGGATGCAGAAGCCTGCGCGGGAAACCCGGTCGCCCTCTGCTCCTTGAGCACGTCTGTCATCCTTTCGAGGAATCTGCAACACAAACAGCCATGAATCACCAGCCACTGGTCCACTCTGTGGTGTTGTTCCAGCTGTCTTGCACGGAATGGAGCATGCAGGCCGACATGTCCTGTACAGTACTAGTCAGCACCGTCCTCTTGCGCACGTTTAGTTGCGTTCTTGAAGACAATAGAGAAGCAGTCGGAGCTTCAAGCGCAGCCCAACGGCCAAATCACCAAGAAAATAAGCAATCAGGCCTGGCCAGGGCGGTGGAGAAGGCACGGGCCGATGCGTGGTATGGCACGAGCGGATGCGCTGGGCCGGCGTTCGCGCAGGAGTGCGGGCAATTGCATGCTTGCAGGATGTGCTGGTCGACGCATGAGCACTTGACACATCGCAGAGAAATACAAAAAAAAGTGCACTCTGTATGCCTCTAGGGTTGCAGGAAGCCTGTGCATGCACGGCCGTAGCCATTCGCGTTTCATGATCACGTCGCGCACAGCCATCCGCCGCTCATGTAGGCACGCATACAAGGCTTCACCAGGTGAAACCACATTCATGACCTTTGTCACGCTCACATATTGGTTGCTCCTTTTCCAGCAGGCAACCAAAGGGAGCGACGCACGTCATGAACGCTTCCACAGCCTGAAGATTCCGTGTGTACTCCTGCCATGAATCGATGATCGCCTTGACGGATCGAACAACCTTGATGATGCTTTGAACCGCGGCACCCACTGTGACTGGGTCCATCGTGAGTCGGTTTTCGGACGAGTCTAGTGGCTTTTGAGAACTTGGGCGCCGGGGCCCCGTAGACTCCGCATCACCGACGTGACCGCGTACGAGCAAAACAAAAATGAGCTGAAAGGAAACTAGTGAAGGCTTACTCGATCTGCCCAGCCTGACTCCGGACCTGCACAGAACACAGCATGCAGCTGTGTGAGGATATCGCAGATTCGTGTGTGCAGACGAAGGGAAAAGGTGCAGGCATGAGCCCTTGCTGGATAGTAGCTAGTGTACAAGATATATACTATACATCTTTGTGCGTGCTACGTGTGTGCCATTACACCGCGTTCACTGGCAGTCAACTGGTGTGAAGCCGAAGTCGTTAACGACACGTACCTCCGCGGAGCTCTGGCGAACCTGCCAAAAGGGCGGTCAACCGCCCTTTTGCGTCATTACACACACACACACATTAACACAACGGAAACTTTTTTGCTGAACTCGTGTCAATCGATCTTGCCGCGTGCGCGCCTGCATGGAGGCATTCCGTAGCTGTGACAGCCCGACAGCGCGCAGCGTTCGTGTGTGTGCGTGCTCGATCGTTGGTTTTCTGGTTTTGCTCACACGTACGTGTAGCGCAGAATTGAGACTGTCGATTCCTGCAAAATCGGCGTAGAAAACACCGATCTGTTTTCACGTCATGGCAGCTGACCCACAACACGAGCGTCTGCTCGCCCGAACATATCACAGAATCAAGTATAACGGATCGTTCTTGCCAACAATGTGCCACGGTATAGCCTATGGCGCGGAAGACGCAGAAGATCAGTTCCGGCACTTCAGTGTTGGCTAGCGGTGTCACCTGCCTCACATCGTCACATCTCCAGCGCCTTGCATCACCCAAGCAGATCCAAATTGCAATCTGAATTCTCCAGCCATTTTTTATACTTCGTTTGGACTATGTATGCAGCTGTGGCTGTTGATGGCATGTCATCCTGGGCTGCGAAAGCAAACTGGTGGTTAGGGGTATACCACAAGGGGTCGAAAACAGGCACTTAACGGGCTCAAGTCCGACGGCAAAAACGCGGTCCCATGGCACTTGCTGAAAGATAGATCAATTCAATTTCCGACAAAACACGCATGTTCTATAAGCTATTATGAATATCAGGCTAAAGTTTCCTTGCAACGGCGTCCGTTTTGCAAGAGTTTTTGGAGATCTCGTTCTGTCGCTTCAAGCAAGTTGTCGCGTGTCGTGCGTGTGCGTCTGCGTGTGCACTCCATCCACACGCGGTCAAACTGCGCTGCAGTGTGGTCCATGTTAGACGCATCGCACGATGTGTGGTGTCAGGACTGCACCAGTAGTTCTGTCGAACATGTGCCTGTATGCATGCCCGTGCGTGACGGCGCGCGGCAGCTCGCACTACAGTTGCTGTACGACGACCGGGGAACCAGGTACGCCACAGATTCAGGAACAGCACAACCACCGCACAACAACGATTCCTATAATAAAGATTAAAGGATTAGAAGCAACGACGGAGGCCGCGGAGGCCGTGCACGCAGAATCGGAGTTGTGTTAAGTCAGATCTGGCACTTCGCTTTAAGTACCTGTTTTCGACCCCTTGTGGTATACCCCTTACACTACAGCCTCTCCTGGCATGAAATGAGAATCAGTTAAACTGCGATCTGCCAACATATCACGACAGACACGTTTAAAGGTTTTCCAGATTATTTGCGCGGAGTTTCAGGTTCGGAAACTGCCTCCTGGACATGCTGGACGAGTAATCCCGCTCAAAGGCTTCCCAAAATACCATCTGTGAGCCGCGATTAGCCCCTGGCAGGAACACTGGCGCGTCATTGAATTTATATACACTGTCTTGAAGACCTCAGGGGGCCTGCCTGCCTATCTGTTACAAGTATTGCCTGAGCACAGTTGTCAACGCTCGCCTGATCGCTGCAGAGTGAGTTCCGTCGATCAGAACTCACTCCATAAAGATCATATAGTGTCAATGTGCTGCTGCATATGATGTCTGATCCTGCCCTCTCAGCTGTTCCGGTTCTGGATCCACGGAGCACTGCGCTTGTGCCCACGGCCGTGTTTCGCGGACCGCTGTGAATTACATCTCGTCGTCAGATGCATCAAGAATCATGGTATAACTCATGGATTTTTGTAGGGCTCAGAATATACCCGGTTCGCAATGCGCGCTGTTGCACTCGCGGACGGACCGGCTAGAAACCAGCATAAGCCAATAGTCGACGCATGTCCGTAAGAGTAGACACATACACCACCATTCCCTACATTCGCATTTTCTGCTGTGCTCATACATATGCAACGTTCCGACCAGTCATACATGACTATCTTGCGGCACCCCTGCCGCGTTGGTGAGGATTCGCTTGCCAAGACCGGCTGTCGGTCGATCGATTCCCGATCTCCGAGGAGGCTTGCGATCGCCGCCGCGCGCGTGCATGCGCCATGGCTCGCGGATCGATCAGCGTGCAAGCGCGCCGATAAAAAGTGGACATTAAGTCAAACGGCGCGTCGGCAAATGAAGTCAAATTCGACTTGCAAAGTGCCTCATGTGGCATACCCCTTACCAGGAATACATACATACCGCGCGCGGTCCGGGCAATGACGCAGGCCGATATCGATGCCTATGACACCGGCCGTTGCATCTCGAAGAGGTGCACCAGTGGAACCATCAGCATAATGATTTGCATATATATAATTGCAATTGTATCAGGACAGATGCTTGTGGTTCTATGCTTGCATGCTGTTGACAGTGGGAGCGAACAAGCAGTTCGCTTACTCCACCGGTACGTACAGAGACCAAATCCGCCAAACGAGCTGAACGTTACGGAGACGTATCTGCTATTCTATAGCTGTGTTATGAACTTGGCCGGGTTCCAAACGGTGCTCATACGGCGGAGCTCTGTGTATTGGTGCAGGCGGTGCCTATGCGTTTATGCCCGCGGTATGGCGTGCGTTCGCATATGCCGCGGCATGCCGTTCGATGCCACGGAGCGATACGCACGTCATGCATCACAGGCTCGGCGCGTTTACAGCGTTCCCTGCTCAGCTGAGCGTGGGGAGAGTGACTTGATGATGGTGATGCAGTGCAACTCAAGATGAGTGCTTGTACGGTCGCGCGACATCAATGATTGCAGCAGACGTAGACTTTGGAATTCCCTTCTGAACCGCAGCCTTATAAGTTTGACATCGGAACATCAGATCCCTGGGTCAGCGTTACGTGTTTCGAGCGCAGTGTTGTGAAATCACAATCCGGGAAACTTAGCCCAGTGGCAAACATAGATCAGCATGCGCCTTCAAGTTATAATCAGCATAAGAAAATCTGCCCTTTCGATCCAGCGCGACATGTACACAGGGAACAGCCAGCTGCTCGGCAACAGCCTTGAGCTTGCAAAGTGTCGTTCCAATGGACTCAGTTCAGGACTGCGGCCAGCGCGCATACAAACCTCACTCAATCAACAAAAGCTTTACCTTTAACGGGAATACCTGGTGAGTTCTGTTTGTTATCCATTGAAGCACGTGAATCAGACAGTAGCAAGTGCAGAGAGTGTTGCAACCAGCACGTGCGTCGGCATCTACACTTCTATGATTCATGCATGCGACTACATCTGCTGTATTTTCATCCTGCAATGGCCCAGTTGTGTGCATTTGGGAGCCGGCTGCTCTTGTAGCTAGGGGTCCGTACCTCACAGCTCATGGGAATACGTATTGTACATGTGTTGTTCTTGAATTGTGGCCAGTCACGCAAATGCAGTGCGCAATCACACTGAGAAAAATAGTCGCAGATTAAAATGTACAGTAGAGTTTGCCCAAGAGACTCTGCTCTGTCCTTTGAGCAACAGTTTGCTCAACCAGCTTGTGTTAACATTCGTCTGGGGCGTTCAACGTCAACACACAAGGACACGCCACCTGTAGCAACTTGTCATACCGATTAACTTGTTGGGAACGTGAAGTATGTTTTTCACGGGTATGAGGTCTATTCTCGACATATGTGGCGTGCCGTCATGTGCCTCCAAGGCTTGAGCACTGCAAGTCCTTGCATTCCACCTGAAGCAGTCCCAGCTCCCTCGACTCATATAAATGTTTGATAAATACAAGCACACTAAGCATGCGCCAGATAATTATGTGCTGAACTGCAGACCGAGCACCGACCCACGGCAGTGAAACCTGATGGGCACAGCCCCGCCACTTGATCGCAACTTCATTGCGTCTACTAGTACTGCACTTGTGCGGACAGGAAGTGCAATAAAACATATTCATGTGGATCTGGACTGTCCGTACGTTTCCAGGAGATGCCAGGAGCGTGCGCATATCGCGTTGCAAGGTCAGGCATACTCGGGTCGTATGCAGGCATATCCAGCCATATGCGGCCATATGCCGCTGATGCGCACCCCGCTGGCACAGCAACCAGGCAGCCCCTGCGGCATCCAACGACGTGTATCACTAGGAAATAGTCTATGCAATTCATCTGCAATGATCATTGATTGAACGGGCGGCTGTGTAAGTATATGCGTATCAGTGCACCGCGGCGATATGCACGCGATATGCCTGTCAGTATGCGGCACGGGTATGCCTACTCGGATGCCGCGGCATAGGCCTCCATTCGACATAAACACCTGAAAACATGCGACCGCCCAATGGTATGCCTGTGTATGCCCGACATATCCCAGAACCAGATATGCCGGCATATGCACATAAGCCAGCACATATGCACCATATGCCGGGGGTTTTGGCCGATGTCGATGTTGTCTGTGCACCCAGCAGCAATCATATAATTTGGGAACACTGGTTGACAGTCTCTTCCTCCTCGTACATTAGTATCACCGAGTACAGGACACTAACGACCTTTGGCAGGCCCGTCTCATCAGATGGATAACAGCAGTCACTCGGATGGCATGAGTGAGTGTGCGAGGGATTCCACACACACCGGAAGCATACGCATGCTCCCCCTCCACGGCAGCCGGCAGTCGCCACCAGCCGCGCCGCCGGCGGACTTCACACGTCCGCGGGCTGCGCCATCCGCGAGTGCACCAGGCCGCGCCGTCCCGGCGAGGCCCGCCGCCGCCGCCGCCGCGCCGCCACCGCTTCCGCCGCCGGACTCCCCAGCCAATGCTGCGCCGTTGAAACCCCAACCACTCTCCGCCGACCCCCAGGCTTCGGACGTGCCCCACACCCCTCATGGCACCCAAGCCCCGGCCCCGGCCTCCCCCACCCCCACCGCCGCTACCACCCCCCCCACCGCCGCCCAGACCCCGACGCGCGACGTGCCCCCCGCCCCTGACCGGGCGCCAGCGCCGCCGCCCGCACCCCCGCCGCCCCGATCGCAGCGGCCCCGCAGCGCGGCGACCTCCTGGCATTTCTCACCACGCGCATGGCGCTGCTGGATGTGAAGGTGATGCACCCGCTTGCTAGGTGGCATGTGCGCGGAGCGTCACGTGAGGCTGGCGTGACCGCTGAGGTAGCGAACGGCAAAAGCGCGACAAATATGGCGCCATCACAGGTGCCGCCCAGTTCATCCCGCTCGTGCATGAGACGTATGGCAGTGTTGGACGGGACGCGTACCGCTTCCTCCAGACGATCGCGGAGGTAGCGGCGGGACATGGCGCGGTTGTCTAAGCGCACTTTCCTGCTCAATGCCATGCGCGACCTGTCGACGACATTGTGCCGCGCGCTGGCGCGCGAAGCCCGCGCGGCCGCGCCCCTTCGCGCTAGACTGGTCAAGGGGGCGCTGCTGCCAGGCCTTCCTGTCCCCACAGACGGCCTACCGGCGCTGACAGGCCATCGCGCACAGGCTTGCGTCGTAGCCTCCCATCCCCCACAACCCCGGCCCCGTCCCTCCTCCTCCTCCTCTTCACTCCTCCCCGCGCACCTCCGCCGTTCCTCTCGCCCCCTCCCGGGCACGCGTATTTTGCCGGCGGAGGACTGTGGCTGCCAGGATTGATGGTGCATCGCGGCCTCAGAGATGGCCGTAGCGCGCGGCTGGTGCCCGTGTAGACTGCTGGTGTCCAGTCGGCGCCCGCCGGTGGGCCCGGAGCGTACTGACTGTGTTTGGTGTGCGCGTGGATTGTGTGGTACTGCGTGGTGCTGCGTTCGGTTCATGCGCTGTTTGTGTGTGTGTGGGGGGGGGGGGGGTGTTTGCTTTCGTACCGGCGCTTGTTCGTTCTGGCATTTGCTCGTGCTGAGAGTGGCCTTGGTGCTTGGGGTGGCCTGTCTTTCTGTTACAGCGTTGCCTGGTCTGTTGCCTCAGCGCTGCTGGGTCCTAGATCTATCACTGTGTAACACACACCGGAAGATCTATCACTGTGTATCACACCCCGGAAGGAATCAGTTGGTATCCTGGACACAGGTTTCCTCGAACCTTATAATTCTGGGTCATATATCTACATGGGAAGTACTGAAGAACAGCCATTCCGGATCTAGATCAGCAAATCTGCCAGCTGCGGGGGGTGAGGAGGAAATGAATTACAAGAATCTCGTCTCTGTTCGCCCCTGCCTTGCTTGCTAACTACGTATACAGCATACCACTGCAAGCCATCCAGATAAGTAATTATAGAACCTAAAGGAGGGAATCCACACTGTACATACTGTGCTACGGCGGGCTGCACTTCTTCCGAATCATGCGCCCATGCCCTCTCCCCTTGGGAACAACGTACGGCGTCGCATCGGTGCTGCAGCATGCATGCAGAACTACATGGCTGCGGGCATCCACCACCACGCCCGCTCTGCCATTTCCCGACGTCTGCACGCTGCTAGCATCAATCTTTCCCCCCTCTTGTGCATGCATGCCCGCCTCGCCATTCTCCCTGGTTTCAAAATTCGCCACTGTCACCGCTGACGCCTCCCCGTGCACAAACAGCCCGCTGCCATCGCGGCACTTCTCCGCCTGCACCCCTCGCAGGTCCGCCGTGGCGGCCGTGTGCACACAGATCCCCGCCTGCACGTTATCGGACACCGTGATCTGCGCCCCCTCCAGCCACACGCCGTTCTGCGCGATCACGCCACACAGCGCATTCGCCGCCAGCGTGCAGTTTGTCAATTTCGCGCGCGTGCCGCGGCCGTCCACATTCACCCCGCTGCGCTCCACACTTTCCCGCATCGTGCAGTTCTGCAACCGCACGCACGCACGCGTCAGCGCACACACATTCGACAGCCGGTTCTTGTCAAAGTACGACGGCCCCGTCGTATTGGGGCCCCACGCTTCCAGCACAGCAGCATCCTGCGCCAGCGCCCCGTACGCCTGGTTGCCGCCGACCACGCACGACACGAGCGTTGCGATGCTCTCGTCGCCGGCAACGCTCACTCCGCTGCCCTCCTTGCTGCACAGCACCCAGCACTGCCGCAGCGTCGCGGTGCCGCACGCATGCACATGCACACCCGTGCTCACGTTCGCCTCGATCACACGTTCTTCCGCCTCCACCTCACCCCGCTGCTGCACGATTACCCCGCAGCCGCGGTTGTCCCGCGCTTTCACCCCCTTCATTGTTGCCTTCGTGCCCACCCCGTCGACGTACCACCCCGCCGATGCGTTGGCCAGCGCCCACGTCCCCTTGTCAGCAAGCTTGGCGCCGTCCCGCAGGCACACCCCCGAACAGGCGTTCTCTGTCGCTATGCACGCAAAGAGCTCCGCCGATGTGCCCATGTCACAGACCTCCACCCCCGCCGCGGCCTTGGCGCCCTTGAAGACACACTTTGTGAACGTGCCGGTCGCCCCGCGCCGCACAGCGCCTCCCGGCCCGCCATTCCCGGACGCGGTGCTGTCCGCGACATCGATATGCGCCCCGTGCGCGGCCACAAAGCCCCCGGCACAGTTTGCCTTTGCGCAGCACTTGCCCTTGAGCACAATCTGAGAGCCGGGCGAGCGCGCGTAGAATCCGCATGCTGCGGGGTCCCCGCCGTGTTGCCACCCGACACCCCCCGAACGCTGCAGCTGCTCTGAGCCAGAGCTCCCCACGCTCAACTGTGCGGACAGCAGCGGAACCACGCTGGACCCCCGGGAGGCGATTGATCTGGTCGACACGCCCGCAAACTCCTCGCGTGAACCATTCGTGGATGCCTCGCAGTTTGTGCCCCGCATCTCGCCGCCATCGTACGCACGCACTCCATGCAGCGCGTTTCCCGAAAACTCGCAGCCCTCTGCAGTTACGCTTGACCCCACACCGCACACCACGACTCCGCCGCCTTTGTCGCTACACAACAGCCGGCAGTCTTGCAGGGCAGCCTGCCCGCCATAGCAGACATACAGTCCGTCCAATGCATTGCCCTCGAGGGTGCAGCCTTGAGCCGTCAGGCATGCACCCCTGGCCACCGCGACCCCGCACCCCTTGCTGCCTTTGATTGAGCACCCTGTCACCACCGCCTCCGATCCCAAACCGATCACTGACACCCCACAATTCTCCCTCGTGCCACTCAAATTGCAGCTCATCAGCGTGAGATGCCCCCCCAGCCACGAGCCTGCACTGTGGTCCCTGCACTTGGACACCTCGCACTCCCCCGCTGAGATTCGGCCCTTTTCGGTCGCAATCAGGCCGCGGCTGGCGCCCTGAAGGGCGCACCCTGTAGCACTCGCCTCGCTCTGACCACCCGCCCAGACCCCAAAACTGGAAACAGCTATGTCGCATTGCTGCAGGGACGCAGTGGACCCAGCCCCCCATGACAACACCCCCCCCGCCCGGCCAGAGCCAGCCAGGGTGGCCCGGCCGTCCACCGAGACCGCGCCAGCACGCAGCGCAGCGACGCACGCCTGCCTGAGCGCTGTGAAAACTCGGCCGGCCGCGTAATGCAGCGTGGCGCCGGTCACGATTGCCGACGCGCCTTCACCGTGCGCTGCAATGCAATAGCCGCTACCGCTGCATGCGAGGTTGCATGTTGCATCGACCGTCGCAAGGGCGCCGTTGGCTGCCACGATGCCGTTTGTGCAATCGTCGACCTTGCAGTTTTTGAAAGTTGCTGCTGCGCCGGCGCCTGTGACGAATGCCGCCACCTGGCAGTTTGTGAAGACACAGCCGGAGAGGGTCAGGTCGGCAGTTTCGGTGGTGACCAGGGTGCAGCCGTCAAATGTCACACCCTCCAGGTTCATGGGTCCGGTGACGACCACCGTGCTGCGCCCCCCACCTGCATAGCAGACAGCATGAATTTTCGCTTTCGATCGAAATTGACAGATACGACCTCGTGCGACCCACGGAAGAGCGTGCGCACGTCAAGCTAGAAGCGAGACAGCCTGCATAGTGTTTTGCTCACTGAGCACTGCTCAGTCCAGCGGCTGTGGCCCATCATGTGGGGATGGCCATGTACATGGAAGTAGTTGGATTGGCACAACAGCACGAGGATGCCAGGAAGAAAATTGTAACTGCATGTTGCCGCTCTACAAGCTGCTCGAATGGGTGCCAGCAGCAACATTGCATTGAGGAAGGCAACCCACTGAGGAAGGTCCCGACTGCGGTATCGCATCCTGGAGACTGTGCAACTGTGCGCTGTGAAGCATGACCGTCATGTGACATGAACATTAATTTGTACGCCCGTGCCCAAACAACAGCACGCCGCAAGCGAGCAGGGGCATATGCATCACGGCATGAACATCATCAATCGACTAGCATAGTACGGCTGTGCTGACCATATGCACGCCAGTCATCAGACTCTCAAACTTACCTACTTGTGCATCACGTGTGTGCGGCCGGAAAGACCGGTCCAGGACACACACGCACCAACACACAGCCTTTGCATCCTGTCATAATGTGCAAACATCAGCCAAATGACATGCCATGACCGCATTAAACTCCATCTACCGCAGCTGCTGAAACATGTCCCACACCTTTCACGGTCACGCCTTGCCAAGAGCCCACGGCCGTGTCATTCACCACGTGCAGCTGGCCACGCTCCGGAAGGGCAAGAGTCACAGCACGCAGCGTCGCGCCGGCCTGTGTGAGATCCCAGCGTGTGCACTCAGGCGCAGCATGCAGCTCCCACGTCACGAGGTGCAGGTGTGCGTTGACGACTTCTTTCTCTGGGACGACATGCATGGCAGACTGTTCTGAGGCATGCCCGTCAGCCAGCACGATTGCGCGGCCGCCCAGGTCCACAGTGACCCCGAACGCCAGCCGGCTTGCCAGATCTGCTGCAGTGTGCACCTGCGCCACCTGCGCAGGCACATGTGGCGTCAGAAAACCGCCACAGCCGCTCTTCCTGCTAGTACCAAGTTCATGCATGGCAATGACAATTTGAAAGTGAACAGGACGGTTACATGTACAAGCGCACTTACGATGCTGACTCGGTCTGTGATCGGGCTTAAAGTCCATCGGGATTAGTTGGGCGTGTGTACATGTCACTCTGTGGTACATGAAGGACTCAGCAGCGCCGAGGCAACAGAGCAGGCAATAGGCAAACAAACAATCGAACGGTTTTATGTGTGCACAGCAGATGAATGTATGCCCAGCCAGCAGAGAGAGAGTCTCAGGAGAGAGCATGCGCACCGGCGTCGGGCCATGGCGCTTGACCAGCTCTTCAAACACGGCGATCACCTGCAGCAGCCGGACCGCTTTGCGCGCCTCCTCCGTCCCCGTCATTGCCTTCAGCTGCTCCTGCAGCTCCGGCGGCTCGTTCGGAAGCTTTTGCCCGCTGCGCGACGGCCTGCTCCCCGTCGCAGCGTATGCCAGCGTGCGGCCGAGCGCGTAGATGTCCGACGCCTCATTCACCCGCCCGGCCACCTGTTCCGGTGGCGCATACTGCAGGGTGTACCCTATAGACGTTCGCGTCTTCAGGCCGTTGCGGCTGATGTGCGACAGCCCAAAGTCAATCAGACGGGGCGTGCCGTCGTCCGCCAGCAGCACATTCGATGGGTTGATGTCGCAGTGGAGGATTCCCCATGCATGCACGTCATGCATAGCACGCGTCAGCGCGCTGCACAGCTCCAGCACGCGGTGCAGCGGCATGCCGCGCGGCGTGTTGTTCTGAACGTGATCCTCCAGCGTCAGCTGGTACCGCGGCATCGCGATGTGAGCGCAGGTCTCACCCCAGCACAGCCCCACCACGTCGCACACGTTTGCCGACGCACGCGCTGCGCGGTGCTGCGTGCAGATGCTGTTCAGCAGAACATGGCGGCGGCACCGCCACTGCTGCTGCGACGCGTCGGCCGTCGCAAACTCCACCGTCTTCACGGCAACCGGCTCACCGCGCAGAGTGCCAAAGCGCACAACCCCCTCCGTGCCCTGCCGCGTGCTGTGGCCGTCCCCCTCCGAGAAATCGCTCCCGATGTCAAACTTGCGGATCAAAGGCAACCGATTGTTTGAGAGGTCGTCAAGGAAGCTGAGCGCGACCCGGTCCGCCTCCAGCTCCCCATCTTGTGGCACATGCTGCTGGCACACTCCGCAGTGCTCCTCCTGACGGTACTTCTCCGCGATGGCGCGCCCCACTGTGCAGTGGCACCCCGGCACGAGAGTCGGCGCCGCGTCGCCGGTCGGCGTGAAGCGGACCCCCGTCGCCGGGCACGCCATCACGCTCTGATCAAACACGCACCGCTCCTCCCGCTTGACCGCCGCCGCAAACTGCCGCAGCATGCTGTGGCCCCCCGGCAGCACGCGCGACGTGTCGCCAAACGCAACCGCGTCCCACACGTTATTCATGCTCTTCACCTCGGCCAGAATTGACTGAGTTCCCACTGCGATCTCCTTGTTCTGCTCGAACAACGCGTGCAGCTGGCTGCTGAGCTCGGCCAGGCCCGCTGCCACGCTGCTCGCCATCGCAGCACGCATCTCGTCTAGCTGCGCGGTCATAGCAGCCGCAGCGCCGGCAAACGCGTCAGGGGGGACGGCGAGCTCCGTTTGCACCTGCGCCACTGCCACGGCCAGCTCCTGCTCCTGTGCGTCAGTCAGCCGCCCGGGGGGATTGCGCCGGAGATCCCGCAGCTGCTGCGCGCCGCTGCTGTCCGCGCTGCGCAAGGTCAGCGCCGCAACCGCGCGGGAAAAGTGCAGGAGGTGGGCTGTGATGGCGGGGGTGCTGTAGCCGGTGGGATTCAGGATCTGGGAGGTGACTACAGGGGCGGATCCGGCGGCCGAAAGGGTGACGAGGTAGAGGGTCCAATGCTCATGGAGGCTTACGCGCGACTCCCGCAGGGCCTCCTGCACACTGGCGTCGTCGGTGTGGCCATGCATGCGCCACATGCGTGCAGTGAGCGTTGCTGCATCAGCGGCGAGGGGAGCCAGCGCGCGCAGTGCAACAATGAACACCGGCATGCATGCGCAGATCTGAGACGAGCTAGCACCCCGACGCCATCAACAGCGCGCAGGGTATCCAGTGTACGCAGTTGACGCAAGCCATCCCTAGCTAGTGTTACACCACAGGCAGTGCAGCATGCAGTGCACCCATGTCACAGCACAACCATGGCAACTGGCTTTTGTGCAGGTTGTTTTCGTGCGGACACTGCTGCGTACACTGGGCGCAGCTTCGTGCTCGTCCGCACACAAGAACCGCCACACTTGAGGTATCGTGCGACGCAGGCGCTCGCCGAGTCACTGTTGCACCACACCATCAACACGCAGCACATCACGATATATTGCAGTGTCTGCCGCTGCCGGAGGCGCACCACTGTGGAGTTGGCGCTGGCGAACCTGGAGATGACGTTGCGCTGCAGGAAGGTGGCGGTGGTGGTCTCCACGCGTAAGCACTCGGACTCGATCTCCTTAAGGACGCAGAAGCCTGCGCGCGACACGCGCTCCCGCCGCTGCTCCGTGAGCACATCCTTCATCCTGTCCAGGAATCTGGACCCATATACAACGCTGTTGCCGTCTCGATCAAGTGCTTGTTTGGCAGACATGGTGCTGCTTCTGGTGCGGCCGAAGGCCCCCCACGATGGGGCCAGTGGCATGGATGCCGCAAACATGGTTTGACATATATATGCATGCCACTGTTTTTAATGTAATACACTGAGTCAGATTGGGGCCTCGGCCATGCGGGGGGCGGAAGCAAGCGCATGCTGCTGGCTCAGAGCCACGCTGAAATGGAGGCACGTGACTTTCTCAGTAGTGCTGATGGAAGTGAGGGCGCAGCACAGCATGGCTCCGTTGTATGCGTGCGCGAAGCACCTCAGTGCAGTCACTGGCACCACACTCCGTCATCATGCTCAGCAGTGCAGGTTCCCCGGCGCTGTGCGAGCAGGCAGCCCTCAGTCAGGGGCGGGAATACCATGACAGCATGGAAGCTCTGGCTGTGACATTTTGGAGGTTTGCCGCACATGCAGACATGCCAGTGCAGATAGGAGCGCTCCGGGCGAGGCGGCGAGGCGGGCTCCCAGGCCTGGCGAGGCGGAGTTGCCTAGGAGCTCCAGGTTAAGACTAACGTAGTGTACAGATCCTGCCCAATTCTGCCCAAAGAATCAAACTATGGGCTGAAAACAGACTTGTGGATCCAGAGTGACAGAGTGATGCTGGATTGGCAACCCGCACAGCCCAGCCCACTGAAGCTGCTACGTCTCGGACAGGCTCGTGGACATGCTCTCACAACGGTTGACTGGCAACCACATGTGTCTGTGACCATCGCATGTGCACCTCGGTCCAGTGCGCGTGGCTGCTGAGATGTAGGTACTGATTGTTCCGACTGTGATGCTGCATGTGCTGTGTTCCGGTATATTCGTGCCCCCCGCCCCCTAAATCATGCGGTGATCGGCCAAGTCAGACAGCAAGCTTGCACGATACGTGCATATCAGCGCGTCGACAATCAAACCCACGCAAGGCTGCAGTCCTCTTTCACTCGGAAATGGTGCATCACAATGGGCTAGACCGGGGCATCGCGTAGCTGATTGTACGCAAACATTGAAGGGGAGGTGCTCACTGCATGAACGCTTCCACAGCCTGCAGATTCTGCCTGTACTTTTGGAGTGCCTGGACAAGCGCCTTGACGGCCCCGACAACCTCTACAATGCCCTCTATGACCATGGTGACCGTTGCTGGATCCATGGTGAACAGCAGCAGTCTCCGTGCCGGGATTCAACGCTGCCGACGCGACTGAAAGCCCCCGGCCCTCTATCAGCCCATGCCCTTGCGTGTAGGCGCGCAAGAGCGAGAGAACTTGAGCTGTTGACGTCGAATGTGGGTAATTGCCACGGCCGACCTCGAAAACCGCAAAACCAGAGCTTCAGCCAGCGTCTAGAGGCGACAGCATGCTGTCCGCAATAGTAAATGCAACAGCTGTCCGGAACGGACACCGGAGCGCCCTCACTGTAGCCAAAAGCTTGCAAAAGTAAGGGACCCGGTCGCTAAGTGGTACTGTGGGCAGGCTACGGCGTTCACGCGGCAGCTGCAGACATCGTTCCCGCTTGGTGTGAGGCAGGCACGCGCATGCCGCCGCGGTTCCACGAAACAGCCAGAATGCGGCTGTGACCATTCTGCCAGGCACCGCTCGCACGAACTGGGCTGCCGGCTGTCAATACGCACTTCAGCTTTCTCCGTGTCTGCGATGCCATGGCCAGTTGGAACAGCAAGGGCCGTTCAACAAGCAGTGCACAGGGAACAGGCGGGATCCTCATGACATCACGCACGAATGAGACGGAGTGGTCGCTTGTTTGAGCCCCACCATCTAAAAATACAGTGTGAATTAGTTCAGAGGGTTATCGAAGTTGGAGGTGTGGTGAATGGCGCAGCATGGTCTTGCAAACCGATTCATGGGGACACCGATGAAGAGACTTCGCTCCTGTCGCCGGTCTTCGTTATATGTGCCAGGTATGCGCTCAAATCACCTTGAGCTACACGATACGGAGTGGCCTTATCGTCTGACGAGCAGCTGTCTTGCACCTGCGGAGGGTCCAAGTGCTGACTTCCCGCTCCATTAGCCACACAGTGTTACACTGTCTGGCGGGGCGCATGAAACTGCTGCATCCCGTACCAGTATTCACAATGTATGCAGTAAATTGCACGCTGAAGCATGCATCACTGCAGAGTGCTGCAGCCTGAGTCTGGCAATGAGCTGTGCAGCAGGGCTGGCGACACGGTTACAGCAACTCCAACACATTATACGACTTCCCCCACATCCTCGCAAGCTAGAGAAGCTGTGCATGTCTGACGGCCCTTCATGGCAGCAACGCCAGAGCATCCTTCACCAGAGCGGGAGCGTGGCTAGCTCACTGCCGCCAGAGCATACCTGAGGCTGCCAGTTGACCAGGTCGGGCAAGCACGCAGGTTTTGGGTTGGAAGGTGGGACAGAGAGCGGGTTGGCAGTTTGGTCGCTATGGTCTACAGGCGGCAGTTTGGTCGCTATGGCTGGTCAGCGACAGCAGGCTGTCTGGGCGGACCGCGTGATCAATCTGCGCACTGTGTCGAAGCAGGCCGCATCCTGGCCGCCAGAAGAGGCATGGCAACATGCGCCGCGCTCCGTCCAGTATGAATGCCCATCTTGCGCCCCTGTTCACTGAACTGTTGTGGGCGGTTCTTGGTCGAATCTGGCGCGACTGCCGATGTTTATCTTTCCCTCGTGTTTTGTCACTGGCCCTACGGCATGTGTTTAGCAGTCTGCAATTCGTCCACATTCCATGATGCTAGTCTGCCCCACTCTGGTGTCCGCCAGCTCTCAGCTTGCCAGATTGCACGGATCGAAGAGTCACTGTTTGCCACCTTCAAGCTTGGTGTCACTGCTCTTCACACTGTGCAGGTGCCACTAGCCGCCACATGCGCTCTGCTCAGATACAGAGTCCGTGCTCGACCTTGAACATGAAGCATCCGGCTGTCACATCTCCTGGGGGCACCTATAGATGGCTATGGAGTCATTGGCGGCTTCTGTGCCGGCCTCCACCACGGGACTAAGACGTGCGCACAGGCCGTGGCAAAGTCATAGCTGCCAGCAGACGTCCCCCTGCCAGCACGCACAGCATGCCAACCGCATAGCATCCCAGCGGCCGCATCAAGCGCGCCGCCGGCAGCCACAGCACCGCCGCTGCAAGGAGTGCGGCGGCTGCGGCGGTGCAGGTGCTCGCACACCAGGCAGCGGCAGGTGGGGGGCGTGCTGTGTGCTGCGAACCTGGCGCGGCTTGGCGCGCCTGTGGAGGTGGTTGATTGGCACGACCCGGCTTCGGTGTGCAACTCCAAGTCACCCCAGCACTGCGGCACATCGGGCTTTGGCAGCTGGCAAAGTCTGTCATTGAGGCGGCAAGGGTGAGTGCTGACTGCGACCAACAATGCAGGAGCGCCCTGATGGCCACACAATGTGCATATCATACAGGCCCTGCCGCGCATGTTTGCCATTGTCGGTGTTAGGCCCGTTCGGGCGCCGTATTTTTTATGTCAACGAGCTGGCAGTGGCACCACGCGGCACATTGCAAGGAATGCTTTTCTTGTGCCCAACGAGGTTGTTCTGTGTGCGGAGTGTGCTGAGTGTGCTGCGCACTGACTGTGCTGTGCGTGCTATGCGTGGTGATTGTGTTGTACATGCTGAGTATGCTGTGCGTGCTGAGTGTGCCATGCTTGCTAGTATGTTGTGCGTGCTGCGTGTTTTGAGTGTGCTGTGCATGCTGAGTGTGATGAACATCTGCCATGCACGCAGGAATCTCGCTGTGGCTGAGCGACCTGCATAATCTGACCATGCTGGTGGGGGCCACGCCGCTGCCGGGCAGGGCGTGGG
Source organism: Ulva compressa (assembly GCA_024500015.1). Classification (NCBI taxonomy): domain Eukaryota; kingdom Viridiplantae; phylum Chlorophyta; class Ulvophyceae; order Ulvales; family Ulvaceae; genus Ulva; species Ulva compressa. The sequence continues at coordinate 7,427 of JALKAD010000437.1, read as the reverse complement.
TACGGGCCTGCGGTCATGGCACTCACTCAAAGCCCTGGACCACTTGCGGTCGGCCGGGACAGTGCTGCAGCCAGGGCAACGCGATTCGCGCATGCGCTGGCGTGCCTCGATGGCCTGACACGCCTCAGCATGACTGTGCAGGATGTGGCCAACCTCATAGCAGCACTCTGCGCAGCATGCTGCACCTGTGGAAACTACTGCTCAAGGCCAACGTCCGGCAGGCCCTGGATCACGGCTCCGGCGTGTGCGCCTTACTGGCCGCGCTGCTGCACCTCAGCATGCTGTCCAGCCTGCGCCTAGTGAAGAAGCGGCCATAGGGCCACCTGGCTCCAGAAGCATGCGTCCCGACCGTTCCACATGCTGGTAACCTGTGCGCGCAGCCACGAGCTCGGTGCGCCTGACGGCGTCACGGCCGGCAGCGGCAGCGGCAGGGAAGCGCACGTCATGATCGCAGCATGCAGAGAACATCAGGCGCGTAGCCAAATGCATGGCGCGGTTTCCCGGCAGACTGCAGAGCTCGGAGCTGTTGCGAGCGCTGCGGTTGGATGTGCCGTGCATGGGAGATGGTGTGGGTGAGCTTGCGCCGCAGACTTGGCGCTCATGTATGGGATGCGGCGGCGGATGGTATGGACGGGAGATACGACAGCTTTGGCCGCGTGGTGCGGCCGCAGCTGGTTGAGCTGCTAATATAGGACTGCGCGCGACGTGGGTGATGTTGTTGGTGAGACTATGAGATGGGGGACAACTTGCAACCGGATCCAAGAGATTGCATCATGGAGGAGCTTCATTTGTTTGTTCAGCAGGCATGCCACTGAACGTTTCGGCACTAGAACACCAGTAGGGAGATGTGTTTGGATTTTAGATGCATGAAAACGCTCAGCTTGTCGCACCCCAACTTGCCTGCTGTTCGCACTCAAGTGAGCATACTGTGATACGTGTGGTGGGGATTACCGGGTGTGGCAGCATGTGTGCAGTCCTCAAGGCGGGACTGATTGTAAGCGGGTTCCAATGCCATACATGTTGTGGGCCAAAACATGTTATATTCTGGACAAGCACGCCTGGCAAGCATCGATTGCCAGTGGTAGGTGCATGCATGATACCACATCACTAACACAACGTACCTAACTGCGCATCACAAAATACCCGTTGTACAACAGCCGCCACGAGTCTAGTCCGCAACACAGCAAGTGCACGACTGTAGCAAGTGCAAAACACAACGTGTGTGTGTTCCCTCCTGTCTCCGCGGTGTGCTAGGTGGCTGAGATCTATGTGCGGTGCAGCGACTGCGTGCTTGCTTCTCTTGGCGCCGCTGATGCCGTGACATGCGTCAGTGCTTCTCTCTATTCCCTTACATGTACATTGCCAGTCGCAGAAACTACAAACTGGAACAAGAGATCGAACCAGCGACAGGAAAGGAGATCGAACAGGAGATCGAACCAGCGCCCGGGTGTGCACCCTGTTCGAGTCATACACCATGCTCCCCACGGAGCCTCATATGGATGAGCATCACTGCAGGTGCAGCTCTCCAACAACACTTTGCTCAACTTGTCCACGACCACCCCGGCTCTTGCGTTACTCTGCGTTTGGACATGCTTTGCAGTGACCTTTGCCCCAAACTGTGCTATAATCCCCACACCCTTCCCATGCACGACTGAGTGTTCAATGGTAACACACGTATTGCCCCCGTACGCAAGAACCCCAGTCACCTCTGACAGCGTCGACGTCGCAGCTGCGCATACCCACACCCCAGCCTCTGTGGTGCCCGAAACCTCAAGATGTACCCCCTCAAACCTCGCCTGATTCTGCGCGACAACGCCTCGCTGCATATGGCCTGCCAGCATGCAGTTTTCCGCAAAAAATTTCGTCCCCCAGCCATCAGCGACCATCCCGTGGCCTGTGCCGCTGTCTGAAATATGGCAGTCCCAACACTTCACATTTGCATGCGTCGTCGCAAGCACATTTGCCAGCCGGTTGTCAAAGAAGACTTTGGACTCCTGCATGTCAATTTGACCACAAACGTTTAGCATGGCAGAGTTTGTCACATGCACCCCGTGCAAATGGTTATAAGCAACCACACAGGCATCGAGTGTGACTCTGCTATCGCGGCCATCTGCGTTCACCCCGCTGCCCTCTTTACTGTGCTTTAAAGAGCACTGCTTCAATACCAGGCTTGCGCCTTGCCTCACTTCTGCACAATTTCCCTTGCACTCCGACACCGCACAATCTGTGGCCTTAACACACGATTCCTCTACGGATGACAGCAGGCCCGTGGTGCCGCCTCGGACCGTGCATTTCTGGGCATGCACCCGGCCTCCATGGACCGCCACGATGCCACTTTCGCATTCTTTGATAGTGCAGCATTCGAAGATGGCTTTCGTTTTGGCACCTTTGGCCATCGCGGCCACCCGGCAATTGATGAAGCAGCAGTCTGTGGCAGACAGCTCCGCGCGGTCAATGGCTACCAGCGTGCAGCTTATGAATGTCACCCTGTCCAGGACCATCTTCCCGATGATAACGATGTTGCTGCGACCCTTGCCTGCAGATGCACGGCGTAACTTAACAGGACACAGTAGAGCAGCAAACGGGGGGTTGAACCCCTGAACGATATCGAGTTGTGCAGATGGTCAACACGATACGGCCCATGCCACATTCCGCGGTAGATCTACCGTGCGCAACACGATGGACAAAGAGGCCATGCTGTGTGATGCATGGCATATTCGCGAGCGTCTGCGACATGATCGCACGATATCATGTGACAGTTCCATGCCAATCAACGAAGGATGAAATGGCATTGCCCTGCACGCTTGAAGATGGTTTGTGTGGTTTGTGTTGCGGTGGACTGCAGCAAGGTTCCCATGTAGAATCAGAGGCAGATATCACCGCACCCAGGATGAACGAACAGACGAATCATCCCTATAGAGGTGTGGTTCAAATAACATTGTGATTGATGATGGAACCAATGCAGTAGGCTAGCTTAGACGCTGTGAGCTTAGACGCTGTGAGCTTAAGCGAAGATAGCTCGCAACCCTCACACCCACACCACACCGCAGACCTGCGGGTGGCAGTTAGAGCAGTTGGAGCAGTTGGAGCGGCACCGCTGGGCCTGTGCATTAGTTCTCAACATTTCAACCAGCTGCAGTGCTGCGGTGATGCTAGACAAAGGGGCAGTGGGGCTGACTAAACATGCACCCATCAAAGATGCTCACCTTCTATGACCACATCTCGCCAGGTGCCCTGCGGCTGGTTTCCATTCTGCACATATAGCTGGCCGTCCTCTGGAAGGGCAAGTGTCACTCGGCACGACAGTGTGCCGGCCTGCTGAAGGTCCCAGCGCTTCAACCCTGGTGCAGCACACAGATCCCAAGTCTTAATCTGCCCATCCGCTGTGCAGACCGTCTTCTGAACTATGTGCGTGGCTGGCTGGTGTGACAGTTTAAATTCGGCAAGCTTAATCTTCCTCTGGCTCAGTGGCAAGCTGCTCATACACTCGTCCTCGGCCCTGTTGTCGCCAGAAGTCAGCTCGCTCACAGTGCGCTCGACAGTGACTAATCCATTGGGGACTTGCGATTGCTGCACCTGCAAAAAGATGATGATAGCGCGCGCGCGTGCTGGTGATGATAGCGTGCATAGTGTCACATGCTGGGTTCGAAATCCGCGGGCGGCACGTCCGGGCGGCGACACCCCCGGGCGGCCCCGGCCGGCAGTCGAAATGAAGGTGTTAAGCACGAATTTCCAGTTTTGGGCGGTTTGGTTGGTTTAAAGGCATGTGCGTAACACATCACGGCACTATTATGTATGTATACAAGCTTGCCCAGCGTGACCGTATTTAGTCACCAGACGCACGAGTTGTCGAAACTGTGACGGTATGACGTCCTGGATGAGTCACATGCCTGCTTTCAAGCGACGCGGTGACCATTGTGCGGGATCCGGCGTCGCGATCGCGTCGGCGCTGTCCGCAAATCTGCCAATAAACAGTACATGTAGACTAAGTCTCTAGAACTTGTCTAAAGCAAGCATATGGGCATGATCATGGGCATTGTTCCGTTCGATGCATGCAGCGCGGTGCAGTGTCGTTGACAGAATCCTGCAGAAATTGAACCGCGGTCGGTTCAGGTCCGTTCGCGGCCGGCGCCCGCGGGCGGCGAGAGATACGTTACAGAGTGGGGTTACGGGCGGCCCCGGACGGCCAAAACCGCCCCCGGGCCGCCCGCTTCGAACCCAGGTCACATGCATGCTTTATCTGTATTTGGTATATGCCGTACATAATGTACATTGGTGAGGATCCTGAGGCAGTTCATAGCGTGCTGCCGATCGACCGCTTGTTACCCTTACCGCCGCTGCTGAGGCCGCTGGCCGCTGCTGAGGCCGCTGCTGAGGCCGCTGCTGAGGCCGCTGCTGAGGCCGTACACATGCCATGCTGAGGCCGTACACATGCCATGTCTACAGTTGCAGAGATGTTCGTGTACATATCACCCACTTGCCTGTCACCAGGCGCACATACATCTTGACTCAGCACGCGCCAGACCTGGCTATAGGCTCATTGCCCTGCGTCATTCACTGGCCAGTGATCAGGATCCATGGTGATCAGGATTCATAATGGCATACGGATACGTGTGAACCTGGCCCAATAGCAGCAGCTATAGTCCAAGCGGGCCCTGATACTGCGCAGCGCCGCGGGGGGTGTGTGCAAAGGAATGAGCAACACCATGCCCTACACCATACTGTACAAGTTATGCACTCAACATTGCATTTGTACTGATGACGTGCTCTCAGCGCGCTTTGTACGAATCAGAAGATCTGTTGCTGACAACATATCCTGTGTAGAACTGCAATGGTCATGCACTGCTGCTGGGAGCTGGCCTGCGCTGGTGCACATGCTGCTCTTGCTGCCCATGCATATGAGGTGGTGGGCTTATCACGTGCCCAAGTGCCCAAGTGACGCCCGAACGTGCAGGCAGGCATGCCTGCCTGCGCCGTGCGCCTGTAGGGTTGGTGTGTGATGAGCAGATGGGGTTGCCAGGTGCAACGTTTGCACACCTCCTCAATCTTGGCCCGAATCGCACAGCTCCCCGTGGCACAGCTCCCCGTGGCCCGGACCGCCTCCTGGTGGCTGGCGCCGGCACTGCAGGCAGCGTTTCTCCCAGCCACTGCAAGATGTTGCACACCATTGCCAGTAAATACGTCTAGAAGACTGTCGATCTCCGTCCGCATTTTCTTTACCAGTGAGCACAGCTCGAGCTCTTGTGACTCGGACAGAGTGAGGGGGGACAGAGTGAGGGGGCGCTGATGCTCTGCATCGGCTGATTGCATCATAGCAACCACTTCATAGAACTGTTTGAGGTGGTTTCCACTGCACATGCTTGGATCACGTGCACTGCGGTCACAGTTCATGTAAACGTGTAGATGCGTACTCTGGGTGCTAGCCGCAGGGGACGAGCCGGCAAGTGACATCGAGAGTGTGTAAAGGTTGATGTACTGATCGAGCTTGACTCGCGAATCCTGTAGTTGTGCCTGAAGACAAACGCCGCAATTGATGATGGCTTCAATGTCACAATTAACAATTGTGGCCACAGCAACCGTACGAGCAGTCAACAGACAGCCTCGCATGGTCATTTGCTCAGCTTGTGCCACCGCGGTGGTGGGCGCATGGCAAAGAACTGGAGTGGCCCAGAAAACGATGGACTCTGAGAAACGACGTACTACGTTCTGCCTGAACCGTATGACATGCGAGTTGGAGTGAACAAATACTGCACGTGGGTTTTCCTGAGCAGTATTTGGCGGCCCTCCTTGGGCTTAGTCCCATGGGCTTATAATTGTCCCGTACCGTTCGACCTGGAGCTGGCCAGGGCAAGATGTTGCATGCATGCGTGGTAAAGCATGTTCATATTGTACCGCAGCAAAGCTTTCGAAAGCTTAAGCAGTAAAGCTTAAGCACCTCAGGCTGTGCCACAGAGGGGGGTATTGCGCAGACACACCTTCATGTTGACATAGCTGCCAGTGACGAATCTGAAGAATTTGCGGGTTTGCAGAAAGGTGCGTATGCTGTCCTCGATACTGGAGCACTGTTTGGAGATGCTCGTAAGGACATCACACCCCGCAGGAGAAACAAGTTCTGTCTTCTGTTCTTTCAGCAGAGCCATCATCAACTCAAGAGTCCTGGACCGAGCAAGCCGACCGTTATACGTATACCAACTGTAAATAGTGACAAGGCTTGCAGATATGCATCTAGACCGGGTGGAATGGGTACAGGGTGGTGAGCGTACGTGCTCGGCTGAAAGCTCAGATGGCATATGCATTCTCGTCGTTGCATATGGTGATTACAGAATGATTGAACAGGCCTGCCCGGATGAACGCAATGTAATATCATCGAGGCTGCCCCAGGTGGATCGCAATCTCTCCGATTGCGCCGGAAGCGATATCGCAGGTGACAGCTGCAGAGTAGCTATAGCCGACCATCGCAAGCCTTACGCGTGCAGACTCGTCGCGTACGTATTCGCGGGCAAGGCAATTCAAATTGCTCCTTTCGACGGGATTCGTGTCCCAAGCTATTCATATCTGAGATATACAAAGAGCAAGCAGAAGCACCAACGCACCCCATGAACTCTTCCACGGTCCCGACAACCTGCTTGCATTTCTGCCATTCATCAACTAGAGTCTTAATGGCATTGTAGATTTGTAAAATTTCCCCCACAACAGCTGCAGAACCCATTCTCACGAGCTTCTGACCTCTCGGCTAGCCGCGACGTGTGTTGAGAGTCGCGGACTGAAATGCGTCGTCGTCAAACGTACATGTGTTTACGAAGCAGGGAGCTGTTTATATCGTTCAAGTGGAAACTTACGCCTACATGTATTCAAATATAATCAAAACCTCAATGTAAGTTACCTTATCCTGTCTCAGTTCGAGCTAGCATTCAAGTGAATCCTACACAAGCCCCCAGGCCCCGAGCGCAAGAGGAGAGGCAGCATCGCCCCTGAGCTTGCACAGTCTAGAAGGGTAGATCTGTTGGCAGCGTTGAAACAATGCATTGCTTTGCGCCGCTTTTGCATGACGTGCTTGCCACGTTGCAACGCGTTGCTGAACTGGTGTGAAAAGAGCGTTTATGTGCGCCTGCACATAAAACAGGCAGGTGTGCGGAAGCCGGAGGTCTCTGACGCGCGCCTGTACTACCGTATTCAATCCAGTGAATCTTGGCCCATGTACGACCACACACCACATCACAACCAGACGACAAAAACACACGAACAAGGCCACAACACCCCACCGGAGTTTGAGGGACACGCAGGTGCCATCATCTCGAGTCGAGATTCTCGACAGACGCGGTCAGAAAGTGTGACCAGTGGCAGTGTATTGATCGGCCTGCGAAGATTGCCTCCCTGGGAAACCGTCTATGCAACACGACCATGCGGTCTTGAGTTCTGCTTTAGAT
>JALKAD010000436.1:0-15043 GCA_024500015.1 Ulva compressa | reverse complement strand
GATATGGACAATCCATGTAACAGCTGTGCCACCTACAGGGATGTGCGCGCTTAAGGGCAATATGCAGACTACGTGATAATGATGTAATCGCCAAAGAGGCCCTCAAAGATGAAGACGCCTTCATTGCCTTCGTTGCCCTCATTGCCTTCGTTGCCTTCATTGCCTTCATTTCCTTCGTTGCCCTCATTTCCCTCATTACCTTCATTTCCTGTGACACTGCATGCACAGGCACAATTGGAGGCGGTGCTCAGAAGAGGACAGAACTGCAAGCCCCCAGTCCCCACCATTGGTCACCATACAGTGGGTTGACATCACTGCTGTCTGTCGAAGCTCGTGCACAGAAATCGACGAACATGCTGTAGAGAGGGGTTACAGAAAGGAGGACTTTTGGATCTGCCAACATGGGTGCATTCGCAATGCGCAGTGTGCACATGGACTTGGCTATTTTGGCTTTTGACTTGCAGTGGCATAGGTGGAGCGTACAAGAAGAAGCCCTCATTTCCTTCGTTGCCCTCGTTTCCTTCATTGCCTTCGTTGCCCTCATTGCCTTCGTTGCCCTCATTGCCCTCGTTGCCCTCATTGCCCTCATTACCCTCATTACCCTCATTGCCCTCATTGCCCTCATTGCCTTCGTTACCGTTGCTGCGTCGCCCCTCATTGCCCTCATTGCCCTCATTCCCCTCATTGCCCTCATTGCCTTCGTTACCCTCATTGCCCTCGTTGCCTTCGTTACCCTCGTTGCCCTCGTTGCCTGGAATGAGACATCAGTCAACAGGACTCGGAGGGGGCTCAAGCACTGTCCCTGTGTTGCAGTGCAAGCACCATAGGCGTAGCTTGATTCTACCTGGCAGCGTGATACTCGTTCTGCAACTGATCATGACAGTTGTGCGCATGCATGACTGTCATGCATACGCACAAGCTCGGCAACACTCATCCAGAATGTGCAGAATATTCACAATCGCCAGATCCAAGATTCAACTGCTGCATCTCGGCTCCAAACCAGCTACAAATCCATGGGTTGCATGAAAATTGCAAAAGCCATTGCATCCACACTGACATAAACCTCACGGCATGGCATGGCAAAAGTATCGTAAAAAAAAAAAAAAAAACCAATCGGGTATCACGCCAAACCCAAACGGGCATCGGCCACAGCGCCCCTGCGGACAGGGGCGGAAGAATCGTATCATGATGGCCATGGGTTTTTCGCGCACCCGGGCCATGTCTCCTGACGCGTGTCATATGTTGCAAGCTCTACAATAATGCAACGCTGTAGTGGGCATAGTGGGCAGTGTGGGCAGTGTCCCACCTTCGTTCTGCTGCAGCATGCGTGCGTGGCTCTGCAGGTCAGCCTGCTCCAGCACCGCAGTTTCGGCCGCGGCGCCGCCGTGCAGCAGCAGTGCGGAGCTGCGGGACGCGGCAGGCTGAGTGGCGCATCCCAGGAACGTGGCGAAGAGTGTCAGCAGCGCCCACATGATGCTGTTCTCCTAGTCAGTACTGGCCTGCACACGCATGAATGCCGGTGAATGGTGAATGCTTGCAATTGGCTATGTATACAGCCAGCGGGTCGTTCGAACGAACTAGAGTTTTAGATCTGCATGCAGGGAATGGCTGCAGCGCTAGCAGGTACATCTGTTCAATGCTGGCATCTACTCAGGCGGTGCCACCAGCATGTCACTGTTCACGAGTGCCATGCATATGGCGCCACACTAGGTGTCCTGCAAGCAGCTGCATCCTTGCAGAGAGAGGTAACCGGCCCGGGGGGCACGCGAAACAGTGAACTGGTTAGTTCCAATGTAGCGATGCTACAGTACCAGCATGCAGACTTCGAACTCTGATCAGGATTGCCGGAGGCCAGCGCAAGATAGCTAATTATAACCCCCAAGGGATCTCATTCCAAGCTGAAGCAGTTAAAAACAAAACAAAAACAAATATTCGCACATCACCCGGCCTGTTTCCCTCACTGACAATGTTGCTGAGGCCTTGTTGTATCACAGTGTTAAACATGTACATCCGTACAGGACATGCATGTCTCAGGTACGTAGGACGTGAATGTTGCAACCGCAGCACGCTGCAGCACTGCTTTGAATCTGATGCACCTGCCAGCGGTGTGGCAGCTAGCGCTGCAGCTGCCTAGGCATGCCTGTTCGACCGGATTCGATTCTCCGAAACATGCAACTTGGGTGTTCTCGAACGTGCGATGGCCACAGGTGGTACCTGCCCGCAACCTGCCCGGACACGCAGATTCACCGCGTTCACTGCGTCACAGTTTACGCTGTGCAGCGCACCATCATCATCGCGGTGAGAATGCATCACGGTATTGCACTCGTAAGCATGCATTTGCTGTGAAACTGTCGTGACGATCACCTGCATTGCGTGTAGGGGAAACAGACATGCCGTGCACACGGCCGCGATCAGCTTTTCGAAAGAAGGCAGAATATGCACGCGGAGCGCGAGCGCGCTAGCATGTGCGCGTACGCGCGACACTGAAGCTGCTCCAGGCCCGGCGCGCAACATGTACCTGAACACGAGCGCAACTGCAAAGCAGTGCGCACGATGTCGCGATCGGTCGACTGCCGATGCAGGAGTATGTATGTAATTATAAGTAGGGGGAGACGTTGGCAATTGCCAGCTGGTGCGTGGCAGTATGATTTACTGACGGCGCATGTCGTGCGACCGGTACCATAAGCATTTGCGCGCGTATGCATTCTCTGACGATTCGAATCCTCCTGTCTGAGTCGTCTCGTCTGAACGATCACACCCAGGTGGTACCACCGGTGGGAGGCCAAATGCAGCGTAGCTATGCAGAGTCAGCTGGCAGGGTAGATGTAGGTGTTGGACAAAATGTGAACGAATCAGCGCATGGCTGGGTCAACCGCATGCGGGCCCGGGGCCATTTAGCTAGGTCGATGTCAAGCATGTAACGAGGCCGCACCGGTTAAAACTTGATGGGCAGCAATATGTACAACGCTAACGGAATCTGTGCTGTGAAGATAATGTGAAGTGCCGAGCTTGGCCCGCTGCATTTACACGTGCACGCGACCTTGCGATCGCGAGCGGCATGCCACGGACCCAGCCTGAGGCCTAGGTCGCGGATCCGGACTGCATGCATACGCGTGCAAACGCGCCAACTTGTGTCGTAAGGGATCTCAGCAGATCTGTCAACGCAAATTCAGGTACAAGAATCCTCCAGAAACACCGTCGCGGAGCACGCTGCATGCATGCGGACACGCTTGCAACCGAACGCATGCAAACTCCGAGCACCGGCACACAGCAATCTACACAGGCATGCGGCAGTGCACGTGCGTGTTCATTACTTTGGTAAGCCTGAGGGTACCGACGCGGTTGAGCCTGCAGGTGCCAAGCAGGTGCCAAAAATGCATGAGACCTGATCACTCCCATGGCGCCATCCTGCAGACTCTGGTGAGCGTACATGCGTTCATACAAAATTCTTGAACCTGTGTTTGTATGGTTCTTGAATCTCGACTCACAGACCTGTGACTCCATGGCTTCACCTCCACACATGCATTCGAACTCTGAGTGAGTCAACGTTAACTGTGGCTGCATACAATTGCAACGTTGCTGCCCACCATGTGCACTGGCCATGGGCCCATGTGCCCCCGGGTCCCGCACTGATCTCTATGCAACACATACCTCACCCGGCCGTACAGGCGTACTCGCGTACAGGCGTACTCGCGTAGTGGAGGCGTAGTAGAGCGCTGACACATGTTCTGCTAGCACTACGTATACCACTACACGTTCTGCGAGCGGCTGCGGGTTGCGGAGATAGATCATTTGCACGTTGCGTTGTTGCCTAGCCTTAACAGATTTGACTGACTGCCTGACTTTCTGCCAGCCTGAGTGACTGAGTGACTGCCAGTGGCATATTCCCATAGCATGTGCCACTGCATGGCATGGCTCCACAACATGCTTGCATGCAGTTGCAGGGCCCTGAGAAACGCAGTGCTGCAGCAATAATGTCTGGGACCACGTACAGCTAGCTTCACCCATTAATTCATTCATGTTATGCCTGTTTATTGTGTGCACTGCAGTGTGTGTTATTGTGAGGGGTCTGCACGCACATGAATGAAGCAACAGGGACTGTGCTGCTCTTCTTCGGGACTGTGCTGCTCTTCCGCCCCTGCTCGCAGAGGTGCTGTGGCCGATGCCCGTTTGGGTGTGGTTGTGGCGTGATTCCCTTTTTTTTTCCCGGGACGCATGTAGCCTGATGGATTTCCGTAGCCTGATGGATTTCCGCTGAAGACGTATCTATGTACACAACAACATTTTTCAGCGGGCTCTGCGTGGTCCATACGACAGCATGTGGCACGCACCCACGTGCACAGGTGCACAGGTGACGAGGAACAGATACGTTACAGAGTTATTGCCGTATCCATTAAGGGGTATGCCACATGAGGCACTTTGCAAGTCAAATTTGACTTGCTGCCGACAAGTCGTATTCGACTTCCTCACGAGGCCTCACTTCATATAATAATAATCACGATTTTCTGGTATTAGGTCACCCGCGCTCGCAGTTGAAGTGTTGCACTTGCTGCAAGTCAAACGGCGCGCTGCAAGTCAAACGGCGCGTCCGCAAATGAAGTCAAATTCGACTTGAAAAGTGCCTCATGTGGCATACCCCTTAATGGATACGGCAATAACATCATACTTCGTGCTGTGCTTTACCGTGGCATCATGGCACCTGGCAGGCACCTGCTTTCCAAGCTGCGTGATGAAACCGTTTCGAGAATGTGCCCCTGACGACACCTTGGCACGGTATACCGCGGCATCCTCGACAGGCGTCGCGACTGGTCGATGTATACGTATGTGCGGCTTCACACCTGTTCTCCTTCCCTGGGGAATGTGAAAAAGAATGACCTGTTGGCATTGCAGTGCACTCACGTGAGCGTTGAGCTCTATGCAGGAGCGGCGTATGCGCGTCATGATCATGTGTTGTGCAGCCGACGTGGTTGAACATGGTTGTGCAAGGTTCCTGCAGCTGCGCATGCATGCTGTCAGTGCTGCGCATGCTGTTCAAGTTGAGTGGCGAGGTCTCGATGTGCAGCCGCCATGCTTTATGTCGCATCAGCCGCCGGCATGTGTCCTTCCGGGCATGGCGGATCGCGCGTCGCCGCGCAGTGAGCAGAACCAGGTTTGTAGCCGCCAGTAGAACTGCGCAACGCGTGGTAAAGGCGCCGGTTCGCACATTGACTGTGAAATTTGTTCGGTCTGACGGCCGTCGCGGAGTTCGCGGCGGGTCGGACACCCCATGTACTGAATACATTACACAGGTTGGCGCGTGACGCATGACGCTACTCCACAAGCTTCAGGTGGCGCCACCTTAGCCACCTTATGCGCACACTTCAGGTGGCGCCACCGTATGTGCCTGCCCGCCGCACAGCGGGCAGGCTGTGTTACACGGAGATCATTGCAAGAGCCCGGCAGGGAGGGCAGCAGCAGGCGAGCACACGACCAAGACCCCGCAAGCAGGCAGCAACAAGCAGCAACGTGCACAGGCGCAAAGCCACAGCATAGTGGGCAGACTGGCGCCGGTTGTGCTGTGCTGTGTGCTGTGCTGTGTCACCAGGCAGGCTGGCTTGCATGGGCCCTTCATCGCATTTTCAACGCCAGCCTACAGCAGACCTGGTGATACTATCTAGTAGGCTTGGCGATACTATCTAGTACACCTGGTGATACTATCGATATCTAGTAGATGGACACACCAGCCACACACCCACACGCCGCTGTACCTGCGGCCGCTGTGGCTGCACACAGCACACACAGCATGCACGTGACATGCGCGGGTCTGGAAACGCTGCCGTGTCGGGCAGAGTCTGCTCTTTCGGTTGGTTGTGAGTCCGTGCCTTTGATTTGCAAACCGCCAGACCCGCCCCTAGCAAATGGTCGATCTTTACACAAGGCGCACTGCGAAAAACTGACACGTGCGTCCAGGCTTGCGGAACCTCGTGGGACGGGCGGTCGGATCAGTCCAGTCCAGCACGCCGCAGTGAAGGGGTGCATGAAAGGGGCTGGCAGGGATGGCTATGTACCTGCATCTGAACAACACATGTGTGCAGTCTGTTGCCTCGGCGCTGCTGGGTCCTAGATCTATCACTGTGTAACACATGTGTTAATTCATCTACAGTACGCATGCATGGTCGTTGTGCTGCAGTCCGGGTACCGCGGGTGCACCCGGGTGTCCTTTGCTTATCATGCGATGTGCGCTGTGTGCTTTCACATCCACACTTCGTGGTCACCCAACAGCTGACCAAAACTGGAATGCGCCGCGTCCAAAACTGCGCAAACTGCAGACAGCTCGACCCCCCACACTCAGGCGTCACCGCCGCGGCGACGGTTGGCGTGCCGTGTGCTGGGCTGCATGCTGTGCAACACGCATCGCGTCCATGCATTGCCCCCATATATGCCTAGCGCACTTGGTACCGCAGCAGGTACACCTCCCGCCACAGCTTCAGCAGCCCCTCTGCCGACGGCCGCTGCTTCGGGCCGCGGCTCAAACACCGCAGCACGCTCTCGCGGAAGCGGCCCATGCATGCGAGCCGCGCCTGCGCCCCCGGCGACTCATCCTCCCACGGCAGGGGCATGCGGCCCAGCAGTGCGTCCCTCACACCCTGACGCGAGTGCTCCCCTAAACAATCCCCACCCCCATCCCCACCCCCATCGCCACCGCCATCCCCACCCCAAACCCCTTCCCCTTCCGCAAACAGTGAGATCGGCTTGGGCTCGGTGCCAGCTGGCGCGGTACCGTTGGTCCCATTCGCGGCCGGCCCGGCGTCAAACGCGCACGGGTATGCTCCCGGGAACGCCGGCTGCCGCGTGAGCAGCTCATACGCGAGAACCCCTATCGCCCACACGTCCGCTGCTGCGGCGGCCGGCACGCTGCTGGAGCCGCACTCTGCCGCATGCATAACCTCTGGCGGCATGTACTTGAGGAACTGCCCGATCTTGCAGTCAGCCCCTGCATGAAGTGGAGCTGTGACATGCTGTGTGATGTGTGCTGTGCGCGTGGCAGCCGATAGCTCGTTGCGGCGGCTGATAGTCTGGCCGCAGGTCTGCGCAGCTCGAATCGAGCAAGGGCTGCTTCGATGCCTTGGTGCGGCGCAGCTTATAATAAAACAATTATTTGGTAAGGTGAGCATGGCACAGCACATCCTAGTGAACAGGGCATATGTTCACAGCTGCCGAGGGTGCACTGCTGGCCTTGAGATCTGCGCGGTACTGAACAGCGCGGTGCCCCTGCAGCATGCCGGGCCGGTGCGGTGCATGCTTAGCTGATGTGAAGAAGGACAAATCATCCGTGGGCGGGATCGTTGCGCGATCATACAAAGCATACTCGACAGCATGTAGTTCTAATCTGCAGGAGCATGTCGTGCATGCTCCGTGTGTGACCCTGCACAGCGTGACAGTGGACACAGGCCCCTGCTGACCCCCGTCAAATTATATTTTACACGGTACCAACAAATTGTAAATTTATGGAGATGTTGTAGCACTAAATGCAGACCGAGCTCTGGAGACCAAGGTCGCACCTGCGCGGACCGCTTGGCGCAGGTCCCAGAAGCCCCAGCCGTGCCGCTCGCCGCAAAACACCACGCTGTGCGGCTCTAGCGCGCAGTGCACGTGCCCCACCTCGTGCAGCTTACTCACAGCCCTCACATACCCCTCCAGCTGCTGCACAGCACAGTCCGCTCAGCAAAGCACGCTCAGCACAGCATGCTCAGCACAGCACACTTAGCATAAAACACGAGGCACAACACAGCACGCTCATCACGGCATTCTCAGCGAAGCACGACCAGCACAGTCCGCTCAGCACATCACGCTCAGCACAGTACGCTCAGGTCAGCACGGCACGGCACATGAGGCACAGCATGCTCAGCACAGCATGCTCAGCACAGCATGTATCTCAGCATGCTTCGCCCAGCGTGCAAAGCACAGTGCGTTTGGGTCAGCAACACGCTCGGAACCCACACCTGCTCGGGGTCAGGTGTGCGTACTCACGGCAGCTGCTGCGCAGCACATGTCACATGTCACACAGCATACAGCACACGGCACACCTGCGCCATGACGAGGGTCGTGGCGGACTTGCCCTGCGGCGAGGCCGCCCACTGCGGCATGCTGAGACACCGCGGCGTCACAACAAACGGCGGCAGTGGCCCGACTGTGCTGTGTCCCGTGCTGTGCCCCGTGCTGTCAGCGTCGGCCACCGCCGCAAGGACCGGCCGCAGCATGATCTTGAACATAAAGCTCTTGTACGGCTTCTGCGCGGCGTCAAACGCGCTGCGTGCTGCGTAGAACGTGATCATCACCTGCACAGCACAGCATGTCGTGGCCAGCTGGCGAAACATGTCAGGGGCATGCGGAGCCGCGCAGGAACTGCCGGACTGCTGCAGCTGTCCCCTTGTCGGATTCACCCCGACGCCCTCTCACATAGCTGCTCGTGCGCTGCGTGCTGGGCTGTGCCGCCGCGGCCACATGCGTGCTGCCCTCGGCGCCAAAGGCCATGATCAACCTCAGCGCCATGGTCTCAGTGGTGTGGAGCTCGAGGGAGGCATGCATGTAGCTCTGGAGCCGCCACTTCAACTAACTCAAGTGCACATCGCTTCAAGTTGAGGGTTGTGTCAGCCGCTTCTGGATCGGAACACAACCGCCACAGCTGCAGCCGAGAGGCGCAGTGGCAGCTGCAGTAGCGTAGAGGAACCCCCGAACGACACAGCGGCACGGTGCTCTATCTGACAGGGTAGTAAAAAACAGCCCAAAAACGGCCCTTCCACGCCTCCACGCCTGCACGTCGCGCTGCACGACGTCCGTGCCGGTCCCGTGCGAGCACTGCTGGCCACTCTTGCCGGCGCGCCGGAACCGTACGAGCACCACATACGCGCGCTGTAACCGCTTGTGCAGTGGTCTGGAGCGGCGTGCAGGCCCGTGACAGCAGGCGTAGCAGGCGGCGCAGCAGGCGGCGCAGCAGGCCCGCGACAGCAGGCGCAGCAGGCGGCGCAGCAGGCGGCGCAGCAGGCGGCGCAGCAGGCCTTCGGCGGGACTCGGAGGCGCACCGGCTCACGCTGCTGCTGGGTGTCCACAGCATCGACAGCCAGGCAGTCGCAGCGCGCATACGCATGCGACGTCTGAAGCTCGTACCGCCCCTGCAGCCGCCACCTGTCACCATTTGACGGCGCGCCAGCGAGAGTGGCCAGCAGTGCCTTCGCGTCCCATGTCTTGGCCGCCCTGCGCATGTTTGCCACAAACGTTTCTGTTCTCTGACTACTGGAGGGGGGTGGGTAGCAAGCTCCAGCGTCGATGACGCGGAACATCAACACAGAAATCGATCATGCATGGTGGGAATTCAAGTCGGTCATCACGCCACACCGAAACAGGCACCGGCCACAACACCCCCTTACAGCAGAGGCGAAAGGAAGTGAATGGAGACACGTTCATGTAAGAGCCACCGGATGTTAGTCAGAAGCACCGAGAGTTCAAGACTGTAGCTGACAAAGTTGCATGGGGAGGACAGAGTACTGTGCAACGTGCAGCTGCAGGCAAAGCCACGAGCGACTCGAATTCTTTTCGAAAGCAGACTACCTGTGCTACTATGAGGGTGCAGTTTTAACCAAAGGACTGGATACAGGCCAAAGGTATAGTGCTGGATGAACCGAGTCCTCGGAGGCGATCTCTTCTGGGCCGTTCAACGAAGTTCTGCGGCTCATATGATATCAGGCGCACTGGCAGAGTCTCCCATGCTGTGTCACAGTCGGAAGTACCACCTGGTTCCCGCCAGACAAGCAAGCTATTGAATCGCTATACATGCATGTGACAAAACAGATGCTTATGGGGCCATACGCGCCAGAAGAAGCCGCAGTCAACCGGTTCCGCGAGCGCTGCTACTGTGGCGGGATCGCCATGAACCAGTGTAGTCCATGATGTGCGGACTTGCTGCAGAACCCCACTCAACGGCCCACCCCTGGGACAGCTCCGAGGACGGGCAGCGCGGAAGCAATACAGTGATACTGCCGTTGGATTTGGATGCAGTGGATGCTGGAGCAGCTTGAGCTGCAGTGTCGCTGAAGCAGGGAACCGAGGCACGTACCCGTTCTCGGGCATCCGCAGCTGCGCCTGCCCGGGATCGATGAACGCCCGATGCGAGCAAACTAGCGTCAGTGAGAGCTTTGCCTCGCACGGGGAATCCCAGTCGCGATCAGACGATGCGGTGCGACGTCTGCGACAGCCCACTTCAGATTCTGAGGCAATTTGGAAGCGTGCCCCTGCTCCTTCCCCCACAATTAGCACCTAGTTTCGACCAAAAAAGAGTCGCGGGTACTGACTTTTAAAAGCGTGTCAGACAGGGGGCTGCAGTCGCCTCTGATGCTGCGAGGCTGGCGTTATCCATGAACGCTCTAACTGTTTCAGTGGCCATGTTGTTTCTCAGAGCATGCGTAGTAACAGCAAGCTCGCCTGTGCTGGCATTGCATGTTACATCTGCGGTCTGAGGCCATGTTTCTCCTTTGCGCAGCGTGGAGACTGGGTTTTCTGGGTGTGTCGGTCGCTGGTGCACTATGCATAGCCATGGTGCCGCAAATGTTTCCGCCAGTGGCCACCGCGCTGCCACAACGCGGCACATCGGAATGAACACGGCGCCATACCTTCACGTGCTTTCAGACGCACAAACGAGCCTCAGGTAATGCATGCAGTAGCAGCAACGTATGCTTGCTGTCAGTGATGTTCTCTGACAAGCTGCCCTCAAGCCTGGACATCGGAATTCGCAAATCTTACACGGCTGCTCGGGCCCGGACACATACAGTCAAGGGACGATCTGATCGCCAAGTATTTTGAGGATATTTTGAGTTGTAGATTGCAAATCGTGCTCGCGAGATCACACCATCTGCAACGATGATATACGCTTCGTTGTGTCCACGAATGGGACGCTGATAGCCGTCCAGCTGAACGTGCTACCTGCAATCCAGCATCGCCAGCCTGAGATGTACAGGGCCGTCCTCAATCAAACGGCGTAGAATTTGGCACAAAGCATGGCGACGGCCAGCGGACTGTGCCGCTGTTGAATTCCGCATGTTGCAGTAACAGATGGGGCCAGCAGCAGTGCACACTCGACCTGCCATAACATAGGAATCAATACGCCCCTGCGCGCTCCCAGTTCAAAGCTCATTTATGATTCTGCGAGTCATTCTCGCTCATGGTCTGATCAGTAACGCAAACCCCCGCTGACCAACAAACTGATGAAACACTCAAACTTTCTCAGCCATTGGAGCATACCTGTGTAACGTGTCTCACTTCCCGAGCACTCTGTAACGATTTGTCACTTCCCAAGCCAGCGGTGCAAGCCGAGCCAAGCCAGGCCCCGACTAGACACCGCCAAAGCCAACCTGATCATCCGAAGACCAACATGCAACAGTTTGACCACAGGTACAGCATGTGCCACACGGTCACAGCATCCCAGGACTGCACTCTCCTCACACTAACGGCTAGATACGTTACCGAGGTATGCTCCACAAGGTGGTGAAACACACAGGAACGATTCATGGCAATGCATCAAACGCATTACCCATGGCCGAATGCGCTACACAAACAGAAACACAGCAGCTTCTGTAAGGGCTGCACTCTCCTCACACTGAGTACGTGTCACCCATTCGGAAACCACCTGTGCCAGCAAGGTTGCCAAGGTAGTCCAGTGTCTCGGGACTGCACCCAGTTTCCCAACATCTGGTCCATTCCAGGCCGGTGATACCCAGTGTGATACCCACTTCCAAACACCAGTGGCAGGTGGGTATCACTGGCCAGCAACCGCATGCCCTCTCCGTGCTCCCCGCAACGATCTTGCAACCCATGTGTGCATCGAGGACCGTGGCAGGCAGCGCCGCTGCACGCTCCCTGAGCCATACGCACACTGAGCCATACCTGCAGGCCTCATTTCAACTGCGAGGTCTGAGGCAGTTGATGCTCGCGTGCTTGCTCTGCCACCGAGGTGCACCTTCTCTGCCAGAAGTCTGTCATGTGTCTCGCTCCGAGTCTGCTGCCTGTCAAACACAGTGGCCACTTCCTCATACATACACGCGTTATCTGATGTTCGCCTGCTTGCTCTGCCACCTAAGTGCTCCTTCTTGACTCCAAGACGGCGGACCAGGAGTCTGTATACTTACAAGGTTTCTCGCTCAGCTGCCTCTCAAACCCAGTCACTCCAAGAGTCGCCGAGTCTTGACCGCAGTCAGCTGCTGCTCCTCCACAATACGACAGCGAGTTATCTCGCCCCCCAACTTGGCTGGGTTCACCCAATGCACTCTGCACTAGTAGGGGTTCCAGCCAGGGGATCCAGCCAAGTCGATGGGATCCAGCCAAGTCCAGGGACCGAGGCAAACCGCTGCGAGTCGATTGAGTGCCTACACCGATGATGGAGCACTGCCCGCGCACCCCCGCTGCTGCTGCTGTGGAGCACACCTCTGTAACGTATCCCACGCTGCTGCCGAACCTCCCACTGTGTGGATCCCCACACTGTCTGTGCCAATGGCTGTAGCAACAGCCGCTTTCCTGGCAGAGCATATCGGAGCACATCTCCCATGCGCCCGCGATCGCCACGATCAGCTCTTCCCATACAACACTTGCAGTACGTCTGCTGAGAATCAGTCCCCAAGTAGTACGCCCACAGAGCCCACAGGGCCCGGGGCGTGTGGCACATGGCCGTGCCCTCGACATCTGTCGCCGCTGGTTGAGCCGTGCAGCGCCCAGCCCTCCGCATGAAGCATCCTGCATGCATGCACACGCAGCATGGCAAGCACACGTGTCGCAGCATGGCAAGCGCACATGTCGAAGCATGGCGTGCACACGTGTCACAGCATGGCATGCACACGTGTCACAGCATGGCCTGCACACTTGTCGTGCCTGCGCCTGCACATGCCTGCACCCACAGAGTTTAAAAACAGCTGGATCCTAGGCTGTCCTAGGCTGTCATTGTTCTGGGGGCCGGGTAGTCTGTAACGCGTCAGTGGGCCTGCCACGTCAGCATGCGGCCGCATACCCTTCCGCACTCAGACTGTCTGTATCAAGGAGGTCATTGGGAGAGGATCTCCGCTGAGGTGGAGCATGCTGCGGACGTGGCAGCGGCGTGATGGCAGTTGGGAGGCCGGAGACAGGGTTCTCCACCCCAGCCCAATGGTGCATGGAGGAGTTGGTGGGAATGCTCCACTGCGTGCAGGGGAGACATCGGCCGGCAGCGGGCCGGCAGCGAGCCGGCAGCGAGCCGAGCAGGCGGGAGAACCGGGGCAGGGAGGATGGCCGTGCCAGGATACAGCAGCAGCGTCTTGAAGACGTTGAGACGGTGGACAGCGTTGGCGGCGAGGCCGACGTTAGTACTGATATCCGCAGCAGCGAGTGACTTTGGGCGACTCAAAGCTTTGATATCAACGTCGATGGTTGGAGCGTGCTGAGAGTGGCCGTGGCTGCTAGGGGCCCAGTACCGCGCTGCCCTTGCTGCTGCTGGGCAGCTGCTGCGGGCACGGTAACGGCCGCGGCAATGGCAAACCTGGGAGGCGTAGCAGCGGCGGCGGCAGAGTCAGGCCGCGTCGGCAAAGCTGGTACTACCCCTTCTAGTAGGGCAGGCAGTGGCTACGGCGGTGGCGGTGGCGGCGGTAGTAGCAGCGGGACCGAGCTGCGGTGGACTCAGTGCGACACAGCGGCGGTTGTAGAGCTAGGCAGCGTCAAGTTCGGTTGTAGAGCTAGGCAGCATGCGCAGCAGGAGCCGGGCGGCAGCCAGGCGCACCGGCTCAACACAGCAGGAGTCGGGCGACATGCGCAGCAGGAGCCGGGCAGCGGCGGCGGATGGGCTGGGCAGCGGACATCTCTCCTGTCGCACACACCGCACTAGCCCTTCAGTGTGGCCCGGCCGCCGCAGCGCAGGGAGGGTGACGAGTCTGCGGCGGCAGAACTTCGTTTGGGACGAGCCAAGCGGTGGCGAGAGTATGGGGACAGTGGGGGCGGTGGTAGTGCCGGCGGCAGAGCCAGCAGTGGCGCAGGCGGAAGTGCGGGGACGGCGCGGATGGCGCCGGCAGGTCCAGGTGGCAGCCCCAGCTCCGGCGGTGAAGACAGGGAGTGCCTGCGGCAGTGGGACCGATGGCAGTGTGGACGGCTGCGGCGGCCAGCGGGGACGGAGGGGGTGCTGACAACGGACGTCGGGAGCAGCAGAGATGCCGAGGCTGCCTCCCGGGAGCAGCTGTGGGGGCACTGACACAAACCGGTCGCCCCGCTGACACCCGACTTGCCGATCCGCCTTGCAGAGCCAGGCAGTGTCGGCAGCTGAGCCGGGGAGCGGCGGCAGCGTGGACGCTATGGTTTGGGGGTCTCAGCAGTGCCGGCAGCGAGAGTGGTAGATAGTTGTAGCAGAGGCAGGCAGCGGCGCCGGCTGGGCCGCGCGACGTCGGCAGTGCCGGCGGCGTTGGTGGCAGAGTTAGGCACCACAGGTGGCAGAGCCAGAGAGCGGCGGTGGCGGGAGCTGGAAGCGGTGGGCGGCAGGGCCGGGGAGCCCGAGAGTGGTATTGCCATAAACGGCATAGCCGGCGAGCGGCTACATCGCCCGTAGAGCCTGCGATGTGGCAAACACGGTGTCAATGCCGAACGGTGACTCAACCCACAGATTACGATGCCATCCATGTCACACTATCACGCCGTTTTTGCGATCGCGAAGCTGCCGTGCAAGCATTGTGAGGCACGCGGCGCACCATTGTGACTGCCACCTGTGGCAAATCCTGCTCGCCAGCAGCGCTGGCCGGCCGCTGTGCCGATGCGGCAATCGCCGCTGCGGCTGAGCTACCGGCAGCATCCGGGCGCAGAAAAGGTGCACGCTCTTTCAAACAGGAAGCCGAGGTAAAAGAAAGGCAGCAATTCAATGCCGCCGAAGCAGGTCCTGGCCACGGCAGGGTGCCTGTGTCTGAACTCTCCGTGCCTCTGCAGCAGCAAGGCAGGCACTGTGGCTACATGCGCCGCTGCAGGCAGGGGCAAGGCACTTAAGTGCCAATTGCAGCAGCGAGGCAGGCAC